>PVLC010009192.1:33107-55262 GCA_004027655.1 Graphiurus murinus | reverse complement strand
AGACCCTCCTATGCCCCATCTTCTCCCTAGCATCCACATATTAGGGAGAACATATGCTTCTTAACTCTTTGTGACTGATTAATCTCACTTAACATAATGTTTTCCAGTTGCATCCATTTCCCTGCAAAGAACATGATTTTATTCTTCTTTATGGCTGAGTAAAATTCCATTGTGTACATATCCCATAGTTTTGTAATCCGTTCATCTGTGGTTGGACATCTTGGCTGTTTCCATAGTTTGGCTATTGTGAATTGAGCTGCTATAAACATAGATACACATGCATCGGTCTGATAATTTGGTTTCCATTCTGTTGGGTATATACCCAGTAGTGGTATTGCTGGGTCATATGGTAGGTTCACTCCCAATCGTCTGAGGATCCTCCATACTGTTTTCCATAGTGGTTGCACAAGTTTGCAATCCCACCAACAATGTATTAGGGTTCCCACTTCTCCACACCCTCGCCAGCAGGTATTGTTGTTCATGTTTTTTATGATTGCCATTCTGACTGGAGTTAGGTGGAATCTTAAGGTAGTTTTGATTTGCATCTCCCTGATTGCCAATGATGTGGAACATTTCCTCATACATTTATTGGCCATTTGTATTTCTTCTTTTGTGAAGTGTCTATTTAGATCCTTTGCCCATTTTTTGATTGGGTTATTTGCTTTCTTAGTTGCGATTTTCTAGATATTTTTGAAAAGTAGTTTAAACTGAGTTGTGAAAGTGATTTTCTCGCACATTATCCCTCAATGCAGGGACCTCATTGGGCTCAGGTGGTGTTTGTGAGCATCTTCCAGGAGAAGATCGGGGCGTTAGGTGTCATAAAGGCTCCAAAGATGAAGAGAAACTAGTCCTCATGTGCAAGGACATTGCAGTTTATCCAAATTCAGAGAGTGGTAAAGACGCTTCCCAGTTCCAGAGATGCTGGCAGCAATTCAGCCAGCACAGCTTGGACCAGCACCTCAATGGAGTTCATTTATTTATTCACTTAACCAAACATTTTAAAAATGCCTGGCTGGCAAAGCAGAGTTAAAAGACATGTCCCTGCCTGTGAGGAGCTCATTACAATAATTAAGAATTACCATGCTAAAGAGATGCATGACCCCCTGTGGGAGTCCCAAGGAGGCTGGGAATCTTCACTTTACCCAGGGGTCAGAAAATGCTTCACACAAAAGGCACTGGTTGACGTGAGGCTCTTAAGAGAAGGTGGCATCCCTCGTCAGACAAGGACAAGAGCTCTCACCCATTTAGGGGAAGAGTTCAACGTACCAGACTAGGGGTTGTGTGGGACTGAGTGATAAGATGTGAAACTAGAAAAATATTGTCAAATAAGAGGGGACTTTGCGTGTCTTGCTAAGATGTAAGGATCTGTATTTTCTAAGTCAAGGTCCAGGGCTGGGTAAATGAATCCCCACCCTTCTGCTTGCTTGCTTCGTGATATTGGGAGATAATTCAAAAGATTCAAGGGAATACTCACTACTTTCAAAGGGAGTGAAAAAGGCAAGAGTGGACAAAGGGACAGGCTAGACCTGGGGAGCTCTGGGGCTGGGTGGCCTCTGGGTTGGTCCATATGCAGGCGAGGAAGCCTGGCCTTTGTTTTGCAGGCATTGGATTTCAACTGCTCCTGAGGAGGGATAAGTCATCTTCGGGTGAGGCAGCTCCCTTGGGTGGAGGGTAATTCCCAAGGGTAATTCCCAGAGAGAGATTAACGGCCAGAAGCCAATAGTCCCAGTAATCAGAGGAACGAATTCCCGGATCTTCAAGAGAGATCTGGGTGATATGTAGTGAAAACGCAACAGAGAGAAAAAGAAAGACAGACATACATGTCTGTGTGATTGCAGCCTAGCATTTTTTTTTTATAGAGACTGAGACTCAGAGAATCTATAGTGGGTTCTTGATATTTGGCATTTGTGGGGGGGGGGGGTGAGGAGAGAATGTTCCATGCTTCCTGAATTAGCCTTCTCTTATCTTAACCATTGCTGACCAGCTACAAAGGGAACAGTCATGACAATTACAGATGCCTTCCTAAATGATCACAACAGACTGCACACCTCACCTTTCTACTTTTGTTATTGCTGAAGAGACACAGAAGGCAAAAGGAGAAGCCCAGAAGTTATGGAGGAGCCAAATTAATCAATCCACTAGAATACAGTTGTCATCCAAATGCAAAAGAAGCTAGAATCTGTACCTTTCAAATCCAGAGAATTTGGTTTCTTTAGATTAGAAAGCAAGACTGCTTTTTTTTTTTTTTTTTAATCATCAAATTTCCTTTCCAGCTTTCCTTCCTTTGCTATGGTTTGAAGTTAAAATCCTATTTTCTACCAAAATGGGAAGAAATCATCAGAGTTGGTCTCTAAAGTGGCCTTTAGAACTGCTATGGAGTCTTTAGGAGGCATAATGCTTGTCTTTCTTGGGAGGAGAGTTTTGAGATTTCTTCATTTTTCAAAACTATGCCCGTGTCTATATGAAGATCCAGATAGAGGTTACATGCTTAACAATTTGGGCCTTTTAAAGAGCTACATCTTACTTGATTTAGTCAATGAGAGAAAATCCTTTTACCCAAGTTGTTTTGTCAAATAAGGCATTTAGAGCAGGTAATTTCAGGAATGTGTTTGTGTTCAAATAGATATAATAATCAAGAAGACACTTGCAGGAATGCCTAATTATGATTACAGTATGAAACAGCTTCAAGACTTAAATCTTAATCCCATCAGAATAAGTTCTAGACAGAGTTACTTTAGCTTGATAGAGAGTTTTCAACAGGTAAGGAAAGCAAAGCTTTTTAAAAACAATAATATTCGAATATTGATTATTTTAGACTTAAGCCTTGAAAGCTGTAAATGAAGCCTGTTAGCATGATATTCAGCTTTTAGACTCTGAAATCAGATATTTGGGGTATATCTCTTGACTTTGCTACTGCCGGTAGCTATATGAATGTGGGAGTATGTACAAGCCTCTTAAACCTCAGTTCCCACATCTGTCAAGTGGGTGCAGTAACCTATTCCAGATAATCCCATGAAAGATTCATGAGTCATATATGGAAAGCAACTCAACCTACTGTCTGACTTAATAAACCCTAGGTAACATTTAGCTAGTATTTTTGTTGTTGATGTTATTGTTTTTTGTTTTGTTTTTGGTACTGAGGGTTTAACCCAGGGACACTCTATATCTAGCTATACCTCCAGCCCTATTTTATTTTATATTATGAAACAGGGTCTCACTGAGTTGCTAAGAACCTCCTTAAGTTGTTGAGGCTGCCCCAGAACCCATTATCCTCTTGTGTCAGCCTCCAAAGTACTGGGATTACAGGCATGTGCCACCATGCCTGGCCAGGTAGTATCTTTATTATCATCTCCATGATAATAATTCATTCTACATAACCTATAATAGTTATATGTGGGATTTTACATTATTCTCACATCAAGTAAATGTGTCCTCATTTTAAGGAAAATATATGGCACAACTTTGTGATAGACATATTCATATCATCATGTTTTGTTTATCACTTTTTAGGAGGCGCCGTGCTATAGTTATAAGCCAACTCTGCAAAATGTCCTCATGTCATTGCTTATAGCTGAATTAAGAGAATGCCAGCATTGGTCAACACTCTGTGCCTCTCAGATCCGCCACAGCCATCTCACATTGAGAGTCTCACCTCTCACTCTCCATGGATTTCTTCATTCATTCGTTGAGACAAGTTACTCAGTTCTAGACCCTCTGCTAGGTATAGACAAGAGAGGACTCTGCCTTCACCCTCATAAGTGCTGCTTTGCCATTTTAGGAGAAAGTCAGAATTTGGGGGCTCCTCGTATGCAGAGGTTAGTGCCATTATCAGGTCTCACATTTTCCCCCAAAGAACAAGGGCCAGTGCTGTACCTCTCTCCCTGTTCTCTCGCCCTGCCTCCTGGTGTCATGAGATTTTGCTTCCTTCTTTCCATTACTCATGCTGAGAGAGAGTGCTCTGCATCTGGTTTTGTGTTGGAGCCAGACAATGTGCAGCTCATATGCTGCACATAAAATTGTAATTAATGTCAGCAGTCACAGTCACAGGGCAGGCGACAGCGAGATCACGGTAATCATTTATTTAAACACCTACTCTCCAGATCTTATTTGCCAATTGAAAGAATGTTCATAGAAGTATGGTATTTAGAGGGAGCACCATAAAATGGTGGCATTTGAATGTGTTAAATCACCTCTGAGCTTTCACTTATGTTGAAGGCTGTCACGTTTCCATCAACTATTTTCACATTATTAATGTATTTTTATCTTTCCCTGTTTTGCATAACTATATGTCCAAGTGTAGCTTATTTTGTTTCTCTACCAACAATAGTAACATCGGTAAGCTGCCGCTTGATGACCTTTAACTGTGTGCCGAGTGCTATGCTCTGCCTCTAATGTCAGCTCACGCATCCTCACAGCTGCCCTGTGAATAGGCGTTATAATCTACATTTTAAGTATGAGGAAAGAAAATGTTCAGGGATATGATTTGCAGAGCCAGACCACCTAGTATGTATTCTTGTTTTTGCCCACAATTTAGATAGCTCATAGCCACTGTAGATGCTGCTGGCACTTTATAGTGATAATTGGAGATGTCATTCAAAGTACAGGGTCAGAAACTTCTCAGAAATAGGATGCTACAGTTCTTGGCCCTATTCATTTCTTATGAAAATCCTGAAGAAAGCTATTCCCAAGATCAGACAAAAAAATTCTGACAGTCCTCATTACAAACTGGGCCTAAAATCAGCAGAACCTGGCCCCAAGCCAACTGAGAATAGCCATCCTTTAACATAAACGCATAGGTTATCAGATTTAGATTCATGGGAATTAAATTAACTCACTTTTGGTATTGCTGATTGTGTGATTTAATCTGAAAAGAGATTAAATCACATCACTAGTAAGAGTCATATTCATTTTCTTATTTTTAATAAAGCCAGCCATATTCTATTTAAATACCCCAACATGAAAAAAAATATATTTTCATAGAGAAAAGGCTGTGCTTTCAAATATACTATTTAAAATAAGTTAATATACAAACAGATGCTTTAGTTGAAGTTAATAAAAGATTCTAGTCTAAGTCCAGCATGGTAGTGCACACTTATAATCCCAGTACTTCAGAGGTAAGACAGGAGGATCACAGATTTGAGGCCAGTGCACAGTAATTTACAGATATCCTGTTTCAAAATATAAAGGGCTGTGCAGTGGGTGTGGCTCAGAAGAAAAATGCCCCTGAGTTCAATCCTCAGTACCATGCACACACAAGAAAAAGTCTACTATAGATCTCTAAGGCTCTTTGTTTAAAAAAGAAAAATCCATAAATTTTAAAATATTGAAAACCACCAATCTCCATGTACCTAGAAAGAATCTATCTATTCACAGAAAGAATATAGTGTAAAAATGTATTCATTGTAGAATACATATATACATATTTATTGTATAAATTTAGAAAACATTAAATGATATGGAAAGAGAAATAATGATTATAGATACTAACACTATCTACTATTATTATTTTGGGCTCTGTCTTTTCAATATTTACATATGTATACATATATATCATATAAAAACATAAATATATATGTATTTTCAAAAATTGAGATATTGCATATAGCTTGAGAACCTGCTTTCTCCACATAAAGTGTTACCTGCATTTCTCATGTCTAGAGATACTCTTTTAGAATAGCACAGTTCATTTCTGCATAGTGCTTTACTATCTTCATGGCTCCATGTTATTTCGGTGTTGTTGGGCATTTAAATCTTCCACACATCAATGAGATTTTTCTTATGCTGCATTCCTTGAAGTAGCACTGTTAGTTCAAAGAGTGGCCTTAGATGCAGTTGTTAGCTTTTGCCTTTCTGGAGTGATAATGGTCAGTGGCTGTGATTTGCAAGTAAGCAGCAATTCTCTGAAAATGAAATGGACTACTTTTATTAGAAGAGCAGTACCAGATATAATTCAGTATGCTTATGCAACAGTGGTAAATAATATAACAAGAGGAACTTTTTCAAAACATTTTAGTGCAGTGTGGCAGAAGAATTAAATGGTACTCTGGTGGCCCCAAGGGTCAGCTTAATTATTGATAGAGCCTGGATAAATAAGTAAGAATAGCTCAAGCTAACACTTCTAGCTGGTTCTCTTGAGTTTTATCAACCTTATGACTAACTTGTTTTTCTGGAAATAAATTAAAACCAAGCAATCATTTCCTATAAGGATATAATTTTCCAAAGTATTTTAGGAAGTATTTTTGATTTGTTTTTATAAACTGCCTATCAGAATGTCAGATCCATAGTAAGTGAAAAGCATAGCAGTGGTTGGTGCTGCTGTTCGTGGACTTATATTATTGCCTTTATTACTTGGTAACAATAGGACATGTGAGATGGGCCTGGCTGCATATTCAGCAGGTGAGTTACCACATTCACCATCTGCTCAGAAGCTGTATCAAAGGCTTACAAGCAGGACATTAAGCAGATGATATATGTGTCTCTCCTTAAAAAATTGCTGTAACAACAATTAAAAAAAATCAATTGATGTCAGCTAAGTTGAACATTTTGTCTTGTAGTATGATACTTTGGAACATTCTAATGTTAATAGTTGAATTCATAATTATGTGGAGAATAGTTGTTAAAAAGCACTTGAAAACTTATTTTTAGCAAAAAAAAAGTTCTAGAAGTTTAAATTATTTTAAATGGGTATCTCTACATTACTTTTATATTCTTCTGTTTGCTTATTTTCACTTCAGGTTTTTTACATGGAACATATTATATAATAAGATATACAGTAAGACAATTGGAAACTAAAACCTTAAAGAAAAAAATAACTTTGTCTAGAATATTCCAGTGTTTAGTGTAAAGAAGTGGAAAAACTAAATCTATATCTAGTAATTCATCCCCAGATGCTGTTTATTGATGGAGAACTGGCCTATCCTCCAGGTCCAATTGAGAAACATACTATGAATTTTCAGTATTTAAAATGAGAAGACACAATATAGGGGACTTCTGAACAAAACAGCAGCTTGTAAGCCTCCAATTGCCTTACTCCTCAAGTTATCTGTGAAATCACCAATCAGGTGCATAAGTAGGAAAAATTAGAATGATCCTTTTAAACTTCAAATAGATCTCTTCACTCCCTTGCTAGACACCATAAAAGCTCTCATCTTGCTCAGAGAGAAGTCCCCACCCCTCTCTCCCTTTCCCTATCTTTATTTTTCCCTGTAACTCTTATCCCCTTCTGGTATATCATGTATTCACTTGTTTAGTCATTTTCTGTCTCCTCTCAATTCCAATGAAAATTCCTTAGTGAAAGGACCTTTGTGTTATTTATTCACTGAAGCAGTGACTAGCACAAAGTAGTTGCTCAGTAAATATTTATTGAATGAAGAAGGAATGAATAAAAACTTACATCTGTAATAGTAATAGAAGCTAGAGGTGAATGGCATCCACATAGAAGAAATTTCAGGATATCTCAGTAAGATCCAGTATTGCCATATTTAAGTAACACCATCCTGTGAGAACTGTGTCCAAGAGAGGTGGTCCTAGCAATGATTGTCTCCCAGAGGCAGGAGTCAGCTGGGAAGATTGATGAGACCCATCACCAGAATATTCTTTCTGTTCTTTCATGTATTGGTAGCCCTGGGACAGTGGTTAGGAAACACCACCATTTGCTCATAGCATTCATAGGGACCACAGAACTCACAGTAAGGTTGGCATGGGCTCCTAATTAACTCTCCCAAGGAAGTTGCTTTAGTAATGCTCTCATTCTTTTTTTATCACTGAGATATCCAGAGACCCATTCTTTATCAAGACTAATCAAGAACTGTCTGTCAAAGTCAAGCTCCATCTCTAAATTTGACTCTTAAGACAATACCAGGCATTAGACACATAGTTATAGAAATGAATACATGAGTAAACAGAAGAAGCATAATTCCTTTAAAAATATGCTACAGTTAGCCAGGTGTGATGGTGCATACCTGTAATCCCAGTATTAGGAAGGCTGAGACAGGAGCATCACAGGATGAAGCTCTCTTTGTCTCATGCATTCTTCAAGATATTGAAGATACAGTAGTGGCCAAGAGACATTGTCCCTGCCCTTTGGATTTTACAGCAGGGGAAGATAGGCATGAAGATCTTAATTATAGAGCAGCATGTTAATTGTTTAGATCCATAGAGAAGCCCCTCAATTCCTAAGACTAGGGGACAGGAAAGCTGAAAGGAGAATAGATTATTAAGAGTTAGTTGGAAGCCAGGCATGGTGGCACACACTTGTAATCCCAGTACTCGGGAGACAGAGACCGGAGGATCCGGGTTTGTGGACAGCCTCAGCTACTTAATGAGACCCTCCACAACTTAGTGAGACCCTGTTTCAAAATAAAGAATAAATAATAGGACTGGGGGTGTAGATTGGAAGTAGAATGCCTCTGGGTTCAATCCTCAGTACCGCAAAAAAGAAAAAAAAAGAGTTAGTTGGATAGTGCCAGTGAAATAAAGAAGAAAATCACAGGAGAGGGATCAAGCCTGGAGAGTTGAGAATCTTCAGCTTGTGGCAGGTAAGTAAAATCTTGGAAGTGCTTGAGGTCAACCAGGAGATCATACAGGGTAAGGTGTGAAGAGTAATAAAAAGTCTCAGAGAAACCAGGAATTAAAGGATGAAAAAAAGAAAATTATCCTACCCTATAAAGCAAATGAGAAGGACCAGCCAGAGGGGTGGGAAGAACCCCAGGAGCATGAAGTGTCTGGGAGCTAAGTGAAGAACAGGTGGCAAGAAGAAAGTGATTGGTGTAAGGACTGAGATGTGTCTTCTGAGTTTAGCTACAGAAGGTTGTTGGGAACCTTGACAACAGCAGTCCCAGAAAATTGGTAGAGACAGACTAGTAAGAAGGTGAGCAAGTTTACAACAGAAATTGTGGACAGGATTGTTGACAAAGTTGCCTAGGAAAAAAAGGAGAAATAATGGAAGTATGTGAAGAACTTGGCATGGAGATGTTTTTCATGGTGGTTTTGTTTGTTTGTATTTTGTTGTTTTTTTTTTAAAGATGTAAGAACAGAACTGGTTGAAAATGTTGAAAGTAGGAGTCATAAAAAGGGAGAGCTCAAAATGCTAGGAGAGAACAGGTATAATTGATTGACCCAAGGCCTTAGAAAGTAGCAGGTAATGTGATTCAAGAGGTAGGGAGAGAGCCGGGCATGGTGGCGCACGCTTGTAATCCCAGCATTTGGGAGGCTGGGACTGGAGGATCCAGGTTCGCGGCTAGCCTCAACTGCTTAATGAGGCCCTCCACAACTTAGTGAGACCCTGTTTCAAAATAAAGAATAAACAAATAGGGCTGGGGCTGTAGCTCAGAGGTAGAATGCCCCCAGGTTCCATCCCCATTACCGGAAAAAAGAAAAATTAAGAGGTAGGCAGAGGGATTAGCCTCTGGCAATAGACACTCTTAAGAGAAAAGAAGTAAGAGTTGGTGTGGCTCTGGATGTTTTCATAGGTGGGGTGGCAGGATGTTGTGGGATTCTCTATTTCAGTTTCTTTGTGATGTTAGTGCTGCTGCCATGTGTGATGAGGAACAGAAAAGGGTCCTTTGGGAAAATAAGATTTGCAAAAAGTAGAGAAGATTCTAAGCAACCCCTGGAGAGGCAGAGTATTAAAAATAAAAGAAATGTAATATTTTAAAAATTCCACTTGGGAAAATATCACAGCCTGAAAATAGAGTATGAGTTTTTAAACAAACTGACTGAAGAGAAAAGCATATAAATATACTTTCGTAGTACTTTCAAGCTTTGAGCTTGAATGAATTCTATCAGCATCTCATAAAACCATGCTGTTTCCCCAAAAAACACAGATTAGGTCTTATATGTAACGTTACATGTCAGAAGACAATGGAGCAAAACCTACAGAAGGAAAGTTAAGATTCTATCATTTCCTGTACAAATTGTTATTCATTTAAAAAAGTGATTGGAGAAACAATCTTAAGCATATAGCATGGTTTCTTGAATATATACTTAATTGTGGTAGATTGTGGCAAAATCAACCCAAATGAGCGTCTTTTCTCCATCCACTCTCTTAAATACCCCTCACCCACACTGACTTTGGCTTGTCCATGTAACTTGTGATGGCAAATAGGAGGATAGTAATTGTGAGGCAAGGAGATTCTTGAAAAGTCCTTTCACATCAGATGTCCCCCTCCTCTCTCCTTTTGGGACCCTGGCACCAATGTGTAAACCAGTTCTACTTAGCTTGCTTGATGAGAAGCAAGACTATATGAGAGGCAACTGAGGTACCCTAAGTGATAGACAGCCAACTACTAAACATATGAATGAGAACCTCTTAGATCATCCAGCTGACCACAGATGACGACAAATGCAAGAGAGAACACAGCCAAGCCAGCCCAGAACAAAAGAATCTCCCCACTGTGTAAAGACCTGTGCACCCCCCCCTCCAAAAAAGACAAAATCAAAAGATAAATACGGGTCCTGGGTAAATGGAGTCAACATAGTCCAATATGTCTTTCCACTAAATTCACCTATAAAACCTAAGAGCAATGACTATGGCAGCAATTTGAAATCTCTGAAAATTAAATAATAGCTGGGATTAATTAGAGAATAAAATAGATCAGCAGTACTTCTAACACCCCCCTCTTCAGCATCCTTCAGCCTAGATGCAAGAAGGCAGCGAGAAGTATCACACATGAACACAGGGAGCTTGAGGGGAATCCTTTCATTATGACTCAAAGAGCAGCAAAGGAGACTAAAGAATATTTCCACTTTTTCTTTTCTCTTTTTTTCTCTCCAATTTCTCATACACCATCTCTGACCTCCCACAATGGCAGCAGTGACAATAAGAGGGGCCCACAGGCACCCCAAACTCTGAAAGCCAGGAACTATCCTCCCCAGTCAGAGGAGCTGAAGTCCAAAAGGCAGGGCACCTGTTCTCTCTCTCTCTCTCTCTCTCTCTCTCTCTCTCTCTCTCTCTCTCTCTCTCTCTCTCTCTCTCTCTCTCTCTTCTTCCTGCTGCTACTTGCTACTTGGCTGAAGATGTGGACACAAGCATTAGAAGATAGAATAGAATAGAATAGAATAGAATAGAATAGAATAGAATAGAATAGAATAGAATAGAATAGAATAGAATAGAATAGCAAAACCCCCAGGTTTCCAGGCAGAGGATGGACAGGGGGAGCCCCAGGAGCCAAAAAATACTGGAGAGATTGTAGAGAAGTTGAAGATTGAGAAAGCTAGCCCCATAAGATTCTTTATGAGTTGCTGAACCCCTAAGTTGTACATGAACAGTTCTGATCTTAAACAGCATGGCTACCAAAGATTTGGAGAACTGAGCTAAAGGATAGAACCACTGTCTGGATTCCAGACTGGCCATTGGTAATGCATATGCCGGAAAGATCTAAATAGCACCACAAAGGTGTTGGAAACAGAACTGACATTAAAACCACTAGTCGTAGTTTATGTCATGAATCCAACCAGGTTGATTTCCTGATAAATCAAAACTACCATATTTTTATGTGATTTAAACTAGACTCATCTCATAACATAATTTCAAAATATCCAGAATATAATTCAAAATTAATCAGGACACAGAGAGTCAGGAAAGTCTCAACCCAATGGGGGAAAAATGAAGAGATACCAATTCTCAGATGACACTGATATTTGAATAATTTAACAGACTTCTAAAGCAGCCAAGAAAAAAATGTTCTAAGAAGTAAGAGCAAACACTCTTGAAATAAATGGAAAGATAGAAAGTCTCAGCAAAGAAATAAAGAATATAAAGAAGAACCAAATGTAAAATTTTGAACTGAAAATACAATAGTTGATGTGTGTGTGTGTGTTGTTGTTGTTGTTATTGTTGGGGATTGAACCCAGAGGCATTCTACCTCTGAGCTATGCCCTTTTAATTTTTTATTTGGAAACAGGGTCTTGCTACATTGCTGAGGCTGACTTGAGGCCTGCAATTCTCCTATCTCAGCCTCCCTAGTACTGAGATTACAGGTGTGCAGAACCACACCTGGCTAGCTAAATATTTTAAAAGTCACTAGATGGGCTCAATAACAGAAAAGAACTAACAGTCCACTCTGAAAAACACAGAGGGAAAAAAAGTTTGAAACAAAAGAAATAACAAAGTTTAGGATATTTGTGTTAGCATTTCTGGTGGAGAAAGAGTATGATGCAGTATATATATACATATATATATATATATATATATATATATATATATATATATGAAAGCTAATTGCAAGAAAACTCCCCAAAACTTAGCAAAAGACATGAACTTACATATTCAAGGAGTTTATTAAAATCAAACTAGATGAATTCAAAGAAGTCCACACTCAGATGCATCATAATCAAACTTAAAACTAAAGATAAATAAAATGTATTGAATGTATTGAGAGTAGCCAGTAAAATAATAACACATTACTTATGGGCTAACATCAATTCAAGTGGCTATGGGATTCCTCACCCAGCAACTGCTACCAGCACTTGATGGTTTTGACAATAAAAACAGACATTGCCAAGTGTTTTCTGCAGGAAAATCTAGCCCTAGTTGAGAAATACTTATCTAAAGTAATTGAGTCTTCCATCCTAACAAATAGATCTTTTTTAAAAGAAATGTTCCAGTTTGGTTTGTTTTTCAAGCATAGGGTTTATAAATTTAAATTAACAAGCATGATGTAGGTTAAATTTTACCTATTCCTTCACTTGCCATCAAAAAGGAATAAAAATATTGTTCAGTACCAGATTTATTCAGGTTTAAGTATTCATAAAAGATCAGTACTTAATCACTTTTATTTTTAAAGAGCCATAGACACATTCTTCTCATCCAAGAAGGAACTTGCTTACCCATTCTTCTCATCCAAGAATGAAGTTGCTGCTTTAAGAAAAGAACTCAGGAGGAGAGAACATTCCTACCATATGTCGAGGTGTCTGCAGTTGGGATCAACACATTCTAAAGCAACCTAAGAACAGTATTCTGGTTTCCAGCCAAGGTTTCTTACCAGTTGAAGACTGTGTTTGATTCTGCATGGCAAGATTCTAAAAGATTTCCAGCAGCTGCAAGAAATGCCATATTGGAAGAGATTGCATAGATAGCAAATATTTGAATTAAGAAACACTTGTGATACCTTGGATTATAGCAGCCAAAAATATGCACTTGCAGAACAGATACTGAATATGGCTATCAGATTTATTTTAGTTCCTTTTCAATCTCAGTCAAAGGAAAAAATATTTTTTTATTACCAGAAAAGCAGTTGAAAAGAAATGAGAGATTTTGCCAACTAATTACCTTGTCAGATCAGCCTAGAAATCTGTAAAAATAAAAGATTTTGACACTGGATATATGAACTATATATATCGAGAAAAAACAGTAGTGGTCAGTAATTAATAGCAAATAAATATATGTGGCATTTTTACTTTTTAAACTTAATAGTTTTAAGTGAACATGTAGGACCATAATTGGCTAGTGCAGTAACTTGGAGTGAATAAATGTGTCCATAAACTCATTATCTCTTTAGCTTTAAGGACGGAGATTTCTGAAGTCTACTAAAATAATCAATTTTATCATTCAACAATTACAATCATTCTGCAGAACCATCAGGACACATTCCTTATAACTTCTGCATGGGTTTGGACTGACTCCACAAAACAGAGCCATTGCATGTGACTCCAAGTCTCTAAGAAGTGTGTGTTGTCTCATAATCCTCTCAAGATCTTAGCCTCCACCCCTTGAAGTATAAAGAAAGTGCACCTAATGCTGCTAGCTACAGAACAATGAACAGTTACCTGGGAAACAGGAAGAATTTACTCTGATTTCTTTAAAGTGTGTCATAGAAGGAACAGTTCAAGCGGGAATATTTAGTACACAGAGAGTATTAGCTAGGACACAGCAGCTGTCTTCAAATATTTGAAGACCTTTCACATAGGAGACAGCACAGGCACACTGACTCTATGAGGCTACAGGAGTTAAGACCACTTGGTGCAACTTAAGTGGAAACAGGTTTTCACTTTATCCTAAGGCAGACCTTCTAACAGTTATGTAGTGTGAGTCATCAAGGGCTACCTCGGAATTAAGAGTTCTGCTTTGCTGTAGCTTTGCAATATTCTCTGGAGTGGACTTTATCCTCCTTCATGTACACAGTTGAGTATTCTAAAACATAAATTTTAACTTAGATTGAATTGACTATCTAAAGCATTCTGATTTGAATGTTGGTATGAACAGACCATTGTATCAGTATTTAGAAAAACAGAAACTGACCTCACAAGATAAAATGAGCATTTGATGCTGAGCTGATAAAAACATCACAATGACAGTAAGTATGTTTCCTGTGTGCCAGGAGCTGTTAAGCATGTAACAGAGGGCACCTTGTTTTATCCTCATAATAGCCCTACGGAGTATCTACTCTAATCTCCATTTTATAGATGAGGAAACAGCTCAGAGAAGTTAAAGATATTTAAATAGACTGACCCTGAGCCTATCTTGAAGGTTTAGGGCTGTTTTTCCCCCTTTCAAATAGGTTCTCATTAATTCCATCTGCATTTCCCTGACGACCACAAGCGTTTTCTGTTTTGTTTTGTTTTGTTTTGATTTCTCTGGTTGTATTCAGTGAGTCAAGTTTTGGTGAAAAGGGCATTTACTCCACTGGAATTTCTTTTTCTTTTTCTCTTCCTTATCTACCTTTACTTAGACAGCTATTGTTAGGTCAACAGACTGATTAATCAGCTGTTGTTCTGAGACAATGCTAACAGGTGAAATGTCAATCTCTAAAGGAAGTTTATAACATTGGTTAAATTACTGAAGATGAACAAGTTTGGAAAACAAAAACGGAGATTTGGTTTATGAGTTATATAGAGGTGTATTGTTTAAATTGTTTGAATAAGCATGATTCAGACTGGATTGCAATTGTTTTGTTTACCTCTCACACAAGATTTTAAGGCCACATTTCTATGTTTGGCACCTGGAAGGTACTCAGGAAGACCTGTTAGGAACAGGTGAATGCTTGAGTATGTAAATGAATGAATTTATCTCAATATTTCTAAGAATCTCCCCCCTTTTACTTACTAGGAATGACTTTTAAGTGAGCACATCTCCTACTTACTGATTTATTTTTACAGATAGTCCCTGGGTTTCTCTTCCCACAGTGCTACTAAGACTAAGGTCATGAGCTTCCTACACAACATGGTATAGTATGCTTCGCCACAGAATATGCTCCTGACCCCAGCCAACTGTGCCATCAGTATGAGCTTTGAGTTGCCTTGGAGTGCAGTGCAGCTAAGGATCTCTGCACAATCACAGCTGTTACAGGAGAGAAAGCCTTCTGGCTTTACTGAGAATTTAGTAGACTTGGGTTCATGTACTAAAGAAAATGTATTATGGAAATCAGAAGAAATTACTAAGAAAGTAGAGTTATGAAATTTTTATGAAGTTCAGCATATTGAGAAATAGCCTGAAAATATATTTCTGATTTTTAGTCAATTATATCACAGACTGAACCAGCATATTATAACTCATTCCAATTTTAGTTCAGTACATTTATTTATATCAGCCACTGAGAGTTTATACTTACAAATTATTCATTTAGTGAAACTGAAAAGGTATTTTCAATTTATTGCCATTTTGAATAAATAACCCTAGCACGAAAAATGTGTTTCTTGAAGAGTTGAGTAAATGAAAGATGAAAATAGGATTTTAAATTTCAGTCTTGGGTTTCAGTCTGTTCAAGTACTATTTATACCCGGGAGGTTACAAGGGACTTTAGTTAGGTGACTTCACCCCTTTCACCTTGTCACTTACGGACTAACCATAGCAGCAGCAGACCAAAATTGTCCCTGCAATGTGCCATAGGCCATGTTTACCTATCAGTTACATTAGCAAGTATTCTAGGAGATGCCCCACATATTTCCTTTCAGAATTAAAGTTTGTCCTGTTTGAAAACTTAAGCTCTAGTGGCCTTGTGTCTAGTATTCTAATTTCCCCACATTTTCTAATGGCATGGAGTTTTGTCTAGAAAATTCTGATTGCATCAGGTGTGGTGGTGCAAACCTTTAATCCCAGTACTTGGGAGTCTGAAATGGGAGGATCCCAGGTTCACTGCCAGCCTCAGCGATTTAGCAAGACTCTCAGCAAGTTAGCAAGATCCTATTTCAAAACAAAAAATAAAATTAGTATTGCAGCATAGCTCAGAGATAGAATGCCCCTGGGTTCAATTCCCAGCACCACAAAAATAAAAGGGAATGTGGGAAAGGCTGGGGGTGTAACTCAGACATAGAATACCCCTGGGTTCAATCTCAGGTACTGTTAAAAAAAAAAAAAAACTTTACCCCCTTGGGGTAGAGTAGATTGTAGAGTAGATCCATGAGACTAATTCTAGGACCTGATATTTAGTTTTGATTTTAATAAATATAAAACCTTGTCCCTTGACAGATAGAAGGGAAGCATGCAGAAACACTGTTCATATTATCCAGAAACAAGGTTTATGCCATTAAACTCAACCCAACTTTTACCATTAGGCATTTTGGAGGAAGCTGTAGCCTCTGTCTTCTAAGTTTACTTGAGTTAAAAGAATATATTATTATAAAAACACATTCACGTGAGCTTTGAAAACTTAAAGGCCTGTACACTGTGGCAGTATGGCCTGACCCCTTCAGCCAGAATTTATATCCAAAACCAAGTGACCGTGAGACTCTAAAATCATTTGAAACACTCTCATTAAATATTTAATCTAGTGTTCTTCTTTCCCTCCCATTCTGATTCAGCATTAGGTCAGGATTCCTTGTCTGGCATCATAATAGATTGACTTTAAAAATAACTCTGTGAGAGGCCAGAGGCCTTCAGAACTGGTCATTTAATCCAACCACATGGGTCACTTGATTGATTGCTCAGTGTGCCCACATGTGGTTGTATTAATTACGCTCTTTGTTCTGTCCCTTCTGTCCTTTCTGGGAGATTCCAGGAAGCTAGCCAGTAGGCCTCTGGTTACAGGTGTGGCCAGGGCCCACCCAGTGTGGTTCTTGCTATAGCACTCCTTATAGAAAGCTGTTCCACTTGAAGAGGGCATAGGACCAACACTTCAACACATAGGCACAGGTAAAAACTTTCTCAACAAGACCTCAAAAGCACAAGCAACTCAAAGGAAGATCAATACATGGGATCGCATTAAACTGAAGAGCTTCTGTGCAGCAAAGGAAACTATCAAGAACCTCAACAGAGAGCCCACAGAGTGGGAGAAGATCTTTGCCAGTTACTCTACAGACAGGGGTCTAATATCTAGGATATACAAAGAACTCAAGAAAATCACAGGCAAGAAAACAAATAACCAATCAAAAAATGGGCAAAGGATCTAAATAGACACTTCACAGAAGAAGAAATACAAATGGCCAATAAATGTATGAGGAAATGTTCCACATCATTAGCAATCAGAGAGATGCAAATCAAAACTACCTTGAGATTTCACCTAACTCCAATCAGAATGGCAATTATAAAAAACACAAACAACAACTGCTGGCAAGGATGTGGAGAAGTGGGAACACTAATACATTGTTGGTGGGACTGCAAACTAGTGCAACCACTTTGGAAAACAGTATGGAGGATCCTCAGACGAATGGGAATGAATCTACCATATAATCCAGCAATACCACTACTGGGTATATACCCAAAAGAATGGAAACCAAACTACCAGACTGACACACGTGTATCTATGTTTATAGCTGCACAATTCACAATAGCCAAACTATGGAAGCAGCCAAGATGTCCATTGACAGATGAATGGATTACAAAACTCTGGGACATGTACGCAATGGAATTTTACTCAGCCATAAAGAAGAACAAAATCATGTTCTTTGCAGGGAAATGGAAGCAACTGGAAAATATTATGTTAAGTGAGATCAGCCAGTCACAAAGAGTAAAGAAGCATATGTTCTCCCTAATATTCAGATGCTAGGGAGAAGATGGGGCATAAAAGGGTCTCCAGATGGAAAAGGAGAGACCCTAGATAAACAAAGAAGTTGATTTAACCAAAGGGGATAGGCGGGAGGCGGGGGGGGGGCAGGCACCCGAGTGTACATCAAGGTTACTCACTAAACCAAACTGAGATGGAGGGAGGGCAAGGGAGCGGGATGGGAATTGGGGGAAGGGGTCAAATGAGAAATGTGGGCATATATGTCATTATTAATTTGTACCTAACAAAGATGTATGCCTACAATGCACGAATAAAAAAAAAAAAAAAAAAAAAAAAAAGCTGTTCCACATGCTGTACAGTTTGAGTTGGTCCCCCAGCGTCTCAGGTGTTGGAGGCTTGGTCCTCATTGTCTCAGTGGGAGAGGGCATGGACCTTTAAGAGGTGGAGCCTAGTGGGAGGCCCTTAGGTCATTGGGGGAGCTGCCCTCAGAAGGGATTAAGTAGCTCATAGGATCCCCACCGAGTTCTCCTGAGAGCAAGTTGTTATAAGAGCAAGCCCAACCCCGAATCACTCCCTGACAAAGTGATCTCTTTTCTTCATGCACTGTGACACTATCCACCAGGAGATCCTGACCAGAGCTGAGCCAATGCTGGTGTCACATCCTTGAACCTACAGAACTGTGGGCTAAATAAACCTCTTTTCTTTAGAAAGTTACCTGGCCTCGGGTATTTTTAGTTTCACTATAGCAACAAAAAATGGGCTACTACAGCATGTCTGGATCCTCTGTGAGGCTTGAACTCTGTAGGGCACAAGCCAGGCTTGAATCAACTCAACTCTGGGTGCCATTCATTCCATACACATCTATATATCACCCACAGGGTGCCAAATGGGCCCTGGGAATACAAAGAGGATTAGGATACAGTCCCTTCTCTCAGCAAAACTCTTTATTAGGAGAAAAAGAAATGTGATAAGCATAATAATAACAGTTTGTGTTAAATGCTTAATAAGGCCCATCCCAATAGAAACCTGGTGGCATACAGTCTATTTAGCATCTCCTTTTTGCCTGTGAGAAAACTGAGGCTTCACAAAGCTTTTTTAACTTTTACATAGCCTATTACAAGGTAGTTTGAATACAGGCAGTTCGATTTTAGAATTTGAACTCTTAATCACTAAATTATACAGCCTACAGGTGTTGCTAGATACGTGGGTATATTATAAAATCACAATAAAGGGAAGACCTAGTTTTTCTCTGGGGGACAAAGTGAGCTCACAGATTTTCACAGAGTAACATGTAGGATTGCATCAGGTATATGGAAGGAAGGAGAGTCCAGGCAGAGGAAATATCCCAGGAAAGCATAGAGTTGTGAAAGCTGGACCAAGAGTTAGCAGTTGATGACCAGGCTGAAGGCCAGGGGCTGAAATTTGTGCAAAGTGAAGTCGATGAGTTAGGTAGGGGAAGTTACAGGTGAGTTAAAAAAATTGAATTCTATGCTAAAAAATATAGCAAGGCTTTAAAATTTTTAATCAGAGAAAGGCTAATTATAATTTTTTAATTCTAATGATGTACAGAAAAACGAATTAGCCAGGAAGCAACAACAGATAGATTCGGTGACTTTGCCTTCAAAGAAAACCATCTAGTCTCGACTGAACCGCAAATTTCTGACTTAAGTAACTGTGTTGTTTCCTGAAGTCATATAAATTCATAATATACCCCTTAAAAAGAATCCACCAACATGTGTCAAGGGTCTTTAAAATGTAAAATATTCATACTTTTTTTTTTTTTTTTTTTTTGGCTGTGCTAGGGCATGAACTCAGGGCTGTATGCTTGCTAAGCAAGAGCACTACCTCTGAACTACAACTCCAGCCAAAAATGTTCATACTTTTATACCAGTAATTTCATGTCTAGGAAATGACTTAAGCAAAAAATACAAATGCAAGATACACCTTTGGCCCAGCATTCATGGAGATGGGCCAGAGTGCTTAGAGGACGTTTGGTGAAATTACAGTGCATGCGACCTGCTGGCCAGGACAGGTTTGCTGCCGCCTCTTCCTTAGATTCACCGTTCCAGCCCAAAGTTGGAAAAAAAAAAAAAAAAAGGTTGGCTCACCCAGTTGGTGGAAATGAAGTATTTGTGGCTTTTACTTCCTGCGCAACAATTATTCTTCCAAACATGATATGTATGTGTAGTGCAGCTGCATTCTGAAGAATGACAAGAAAAGATTTCACCAACCCAGAAAATTGCACATCCTCTGACAGAGGAGAAAGTGCCAAGAAATATCTTGAACATATGACAGAATGGAACATATACCAAGAGCCCATCTTAGTGACCTTGAAAAGGTTGATCCACTTCTTAGTATTGACCTTCTGCATTCATTTGAATGGTCCAGATTGTCTCTACAGCCATTCTGTACTTCAGACTTGGTTGGAGTTTGTGTCTACCACACAATTGTGTATTTTTTGTTGGGCATAGAGTTACTTTTTCAATGGCTTGCATAGATCATACCTATAAAAAAGAATCATACTACTCACTATCCAACTGGTTATTAAGAATCCTGGACTTCCAATTTATAGTCAATACTTTCTTAGATTTTAGGTAGGAGGAGAACAGGGAAATTAAGAATTGGGGAAAGCCCATCTTGAATGTTAACATCACTGATATTCTTCTTGTTTTATATTTGCACTAGGAAATTAACATGACAATTATTGTCTATCTCTTGTCTTTTATAGTATGTGTTATAAATTTTGATTTTGTTATGGTTTGTAATATTCATTTCATATTTTGAATACATAAAGACTTATTGTGTACATGATAAACTTGTATTTCAATTCTGATGAAATAAATAATTTAAAACATAAAAATTAACTGGGCATGGTGGTACAAGTCTGTAATCCCAGTACTTGGAGGTTGAGACAGGAGGATCACAGGTTCACAGCTAGCCTCAGAAACTTAGTGAGTCTGTGAGTCCCTCTACAACTTAATGAGACCTTGTTTCAAAATAAAATATAAAATAGAGCCAGGTGTGGCAGTGCATGCTTGTAATCTCAGTATACACATGTATTACACATGTAATCCCATGTGTATGTATATAATAAGACTAAGGATGTAAAATAAAATACCTGTAAAATAGCTGGAAGGTAGAACACACCTGGGTTCAATCCCTAGTACCACACACACACACACACACACACACACACACACACACACACACAAAAGCATAAAATTTTATAGAATTTAACGAATAAACTTTTGACTGGTGGAAAGTAGGAGAAACACTGGAAACCATAATATAAGAGTAGTTAGTATACATTCACTGGGCAGTTACTATGAATCAAATTGTAGTGGTTCTGAAAATTATAAATACATGAAAAATTATGGTAACTGGAAAAAAGCAGAATAGAAGAATATACTTGATTATAACAATAATTATGACTAAGACCTATGTGTAGGTAAACAAATTTGAAAATACATCAAATCATAGCGATGGTCTTTTGTCTCTCTGTTGAAGAATATTGGAAAAATATTCTTCCAATATTCTTCAACAGAGGGACAAAAATATTCCAATATTCTTCAACATATTAAATTCACTTTCATAATGGAAAAAGATAAAAACTTTGGAACTATACATCTTGAACTATATTTGAAATCTCTGAAAGGTAAAAGTAGCAATAGAATAATAATAATAATAATAATAATAATAGTAATAATAGTTGGAAATAGATTTGGAATTTAACTCTGGGTTTATATACTGGAGACAAAAATGTTAACTAAATTGAAGGTAACTATTTTTCTTCTTCTTGGGTCAGAATCCTAATAAAACATATTAGAAATATTATCATCATTTCAATTTCAGAAGGCTAACATTACTGAGGGAAAACAACCCTCTCTTTTCCAACTCAGTATCTAAAGCATTGAGGGACTCTCCTTTCCTTCTCTATATAAAAGTCATTTTAATCAACAAATCTCAAATAACATAGAAAATACTTCGAACCCATACTGTTTTTATTACTATAGCTCTGTAATATAATTTGAAGTCAGGAATTGTGATGCCTCCTGCATGGTTCTTATTGCTGAGAATTTCTTTCGCTGTTCTGGGTCTTTTGTTTCTCCATATGAAATTTATGACTGATTTTTTTTTTTTTTTTTTTTTTACGTCTGTGAAGAATGACATTGGTATTTTGATAGGAATTGCATTGACTCTGTAGATCAGTTTTGGTAGAATGGCCATTTTGATATTTATTCTGCCTATCTGAGAGCAAGGGAGATCTTTCTTTTTT
>PVLC010009192.1:8744-33007 GCA_004027655.1 Graphiurus murinus | reverse complement strand
TTATAAGCATGCGCCACCACGCCCGGCAGATCTTTCCATTTTCTAAGATCTTCTTCAATTTCTTTCTTTACTATTTTGTAATTTTCACTGTAGAGATGGTTAGGTTTATTCCTAGGTATTTTATTGGTTTTGAGGTTATTGTGAATGGAATTGTTTTCTGGATTTATTTCTCATTGTATTCATGGTTGGAATATAGAAAAGCTACAGTTTTTTTAACAGACACATAGACTAGTGGACTAGAATAGAAGATTTAAAAAAAAAAATTCATACACTTATAGCAAATTGATTTTTGACAAAGGTGCCGGACATATACATTGGAGAAAAGATAGCCTTTTCAACAAATGATGTTGGGAAAACTGATTATCCAGTTGCAGAAAAATGGAACTAAATCCTTGTCTCTTACCCTGCACAAGAGTCAACTCAAGATGGATCAAAGACCTGGAAGTTAGACCGGAGACTTTGAAGCTACTCGAAGAGGGCAGAGGTTCAACACTTCAACATATAGGCACAGATAGAAACTTCCTCAACAAGACCTCCAAAGTTCAGGAAATTAAAACAAGAATTAATAAATGGGATGGCATTAAATTAAAAAGTTTCTGCAACAGAACTTTTGCAGAAAATTTTTTTGGTTTCAACAAAGAAAGCCATCAAGAGTCTAAAGAGAAACCCTACAGAATAGGAGAAGATCTTTGCCAATGATCCCTCTGATAGAGGACTAATACCTAGAATATATAAGGAACTTAAAAGATTTTACACTAAAAAAAAAAACCTAATCAAGAAATGGGCGATTTAATTGAATAGACACTTCACAAAAGAAAAAATACAAATGGAATAAATACATGAAAAAACAATGATTACGACTAAGACCTATGTGTAGGTAAATTAAATCATAGTGATAGTCTTTTGTCCCTCTATTGAAGAATATTGGAAAAATATTCCTCCAATATTCTTCAACAGAGGTACAAAAATATTCCAATATTCTTCAACATATTCAATTCACTTTCAACATCATTAGCAATCAGAAAGATGCAAATCAAAACCACACTGAGATTCCATATAACCCCAATCAGAATAGCAATCATCAAGAAGTCAAAAAATAATAAATGTTGGCAAGGATGTGGGGAAATTGGAACTCTTCTATTCTATACTATTGGTAGGATTGCAAATTAGTTCAGCCACTATGGAGATCCATGTGTAGATTCCTCATAAAACCGAGAATGGATCCACCATATGATCAAACAGTACTACTCCTGGATATCTCTCCAAAGGGGTTGAAACCAGAGAACTACAGTAATATATTCATACCCATATTTATACCAGCACAATTCACAATAGCCAAGGGTCTGTTCTCAATGTTTTCAAATTTCTAATAAAATAGACTCCAGAGGCATGCATACCCTCTAAAGCTCTGATGGACTTTGACAATTCACTTATTTTCTAATTAGAAGATTTCAATTCATTAGTCCGGTATGCTTGTATCCTATCTGTGCTCTAGTAACTGTTTTGGTTTAAAAATTCTTTCTAGCTAGGTGTGGTGGTGCATGCTTGTAATCCCAGTACTTGTGAAGCTGAGACAGGAAGATCGCAGTTTCAAAACCAGCCTCAGCAACTTAGTGAGGCTCTCAGCAACTTAGCGAGACCCTGTTTCTAAATTTAAAAAAATAGGTAAAATAGGGCAGGGGTGCAGCTTGGAGGTAGAAGGTAGAAGGGGGAAAAAAAGATTGTTTCTTTTGAGGTCTAGAGTATTATTTAAAAGCAGTGATCATTTCTCACTCATTGTTACTATAATATTGGAGGCAAATTTAAGCTGGAAGGAGGTGAACGTAATACGATGTGATCCTTTTATTGTTTTGACACCATGGGAATATAGACCTGCCCCCAATATTTAGACTACTACTTCGTGTCATGTCCGGCCTAAGTATCTGTGAATACAGGGTGTGTGAATTCATGTTTTACATATTAGTCACATAAATGGTACTTTTCAAAGCACACTCCAGTCCTCTAACAATCTTTGCAGACTAAGGGACTGGTAGTAGGGAAACAATGGTTCAATCCTAGGTTACTTATTAAACAATGGTGGATCTGGATTGTGACTCCAAGTGAACAGATAGGCAGAGATGTTGGTGCTGTGTCATGTGGCTGGCCAAGGATCTCCCTACAGAAAAGAACTTCCCACCAATGTTTTACAAAGTCTAAAACTCCCACTGGAGCCTGACTCCTTAATGGCCTCTTTCATGAGTTGTATTTATCATATCATATTGGCTTCAGAAATTATCCATTTCCTAATGTGTATTTCATTAATTCATTCAACACCACTAGTACAATCCCCAAGAAAATTGAACATGGAAAGGTGAGTTTAATGTATGTACATGGAGAGGGAGTTAAAGACAAAAGAAGCTGGAGCACAATACTTGGGGGCCTTCAAAGTTATCAGATACCTGGAGGAGTCTAATGGCCAAGGCAGTGGGAAGGAACCTCAAAATCAAATTCAGCAATTTTTGTTCCATGGAAGTTAATGGACTGTGTGCCATAAGAGACCAAATGAAAGGATGATGTGGCCATTACAATGTCTGAGGAAAACATTAACTATAACATTTATGGAGTGTTTACTGTGTGTTAGGGACCATCTTAACCTCTATGTATATTTTGTCTCATTAATGCTTAAAATAACACCATGAATAGATTCACTGTGTGCATTTTACAGACCAGGACATTGATATATAGGAAGAGAGATCCAATGTCTTTCAGACTTCAAACTAGCTTTCTGATTCTCAAGTTCTTGCTTTTAAGCATTACACTATACTGTCTTCCTGACAAACTTAATATATTTGAGGGCCTCCGGGAAAGGGAAAAGAAAAATGTAAGCATATGCTCAGTAGAGCACAGTCTGTCTATTATGCCAGATTTCTTCTACTTCGTTACCTGAAGTCTTGTAAAATATGGAGCATATAAAGAATCGTCTTGCTTGTTTTAAGACATTTGGCCTCAGGTACTGTGGAGAACACTTATGACCACAAACCTAAATCTTTAATCTGACCTTAAATATTCTTGGTTTGAGGTTAATTGAATCTAAGGGATTTTTTTGTCATTATTGTTATTGTTCTGAAATCTTAGCCAAGAAATATTTTCTTTTTGGACCTGCTACCTGAAATGTGGGTAGCTGAGTAGAGTTACTTGGTGGCCTTTGATCCCATTAAAGAGTTCTAAATCGGTGCCCTGGATCCTTGAGTGAAACGTGATATTAAAATAACACCAAGCTGAAGTCACAGGAGACTGTAGTGTAATGTATACATTCAAAATAACCAAGCTTGGGGGAAATAAAATAGGTTCCACTTGGCTTCATTTGTCCACTTGTGACTTTCCTTTCACTCTGGGGTGATTCCTAGCCCACATCCTCACATATCAGGAACACAGCAAGAAGCAAGACTTAAAATTCCTGAGTCAAATCGAGGGATTTGAGAAACTTAGAACTGGGTAAACAGGAGCACAGTCCTCAGTGCTGTAGGAAAACTCAGTGACAAATGCTGCTAATGCATCTAAATTGTTCAAAGTCTACGTTCTTCTCTAATGTCATCTTCCCACAGTGTTTTATCTTCCATGAACCTTCAATTCATCACCTTTGGCCTCTTTTGAGGCCTGACCCAGTGCCCTAGTGTTTGGAGATAGACTTGGTTTCATCCACTTCCTACTATTTTCTTAAGGGTATTCTGTGGCCCTTCCTTTCTCCCCTTTCAACAGTGGCTGCAGACATCACCAGCAAATGCAGTAACTGTGTCAGCTATTACGTGCACACAGTATTTCAGCTTGCTCTTGGTTTCATTTAGCAAGTGTTTGTTTGAAGCTTCTTATGTATCCAAGCAAGGCCAAGACTGAGCGAGACCTAGAGAATGAGCCTAGGGAAGAGTATTTTAAATGCAGGTTGTTGTTGTTGTTGTTGTTTGGGTTTTGTGGTTTTTTTAAGTTACTGAGGGTCTCTTTAAGTTCCTGAGGCTGGCCTCAAACATGGAATCTTCCTGTATCAGCCTCCCAAGTACTGGAATTACAGGCATGCACCACCGTGCCCAGGTAAAATACAGTTTTTTACTGACAGAGTGAAAGAATGCAACCTTCTGGTTTTTTGTCTTTATTTTTTTTTAAATGCAAAGGTAGAAGTATATGAATCTTAAGTGAACTTACCATCGTACTTCTTTGAGAGGGCGTGTGGTGTGTGTGTGTGTGTGTGTGTGTGTGTGTGTATGCTTATGTGTGTGTTACTGGAGATTGAACCCAGAATCATTCTATACCTTCAGCCCTAGTATTTATTATTATTATTATTATTATTATTATTATTATTATTATTATTATTATTTTAAAACAGGGTCTCACTGAGTTGCTGAGAATTTTACTAAGTTGTTTGAGGGTAGCCTCAAATCTACAATCCTCCTGTCTCAACTTCCCAGGTATTGGGATTACAGGAGTGTGCCACCATGCCTGGTTTGAAAGGGCTTTCTTAACATTATAGTTAATCAAATTGTTATTTGGGACAGGGAGAGTTAATTTCGCCCCTTTGATTTTTAACTTAGCTTTTAGAGAATCACACTGCAAAATTCTGTTGTGAGGATACTGAGGAGGGAGAGACTGGATGACTTCAGTCCTGTGGCTCAACTTCTAAGCAAGCAGGATGCTTCCTCTGCTCACTATCTCTTTCTTTTTGATAGTCTGATATGGATGGCAGGGGAGCCATCCAGCCTGTCCAATTATTTGCTTCTGTCTAGCCTGTGGAGCCCATTTGTACACATTGTTTAGTATTAGAAAAGGCCATTTGGAGGCCGGGTGTGGTGATGTGCGATTGTAATTCCAGGACTTGGTAGGCTGAGACAGAAGAAGCACAGGTTCGAGGATAGCCTCAGCAAGTAGTGAGGTTCTCATCAACCTAGTGAGACCTTGTTTCAAAATAAAAATAAAATAGGGCTGGGATTTAGCTTGGAGGCAGAATGTCTCTCTGTTCAATCCCCAGTGCCACAAAAAAAGAAAAGGCCATTTGGTTGAAGATATGTATTACATCAGGGACACGGCAACTTCTTATTATGTTTTATATGATATGTCTATTATATTATAACATATGTATATATCTTTCTATTTCTAGTCAGTGGGCTTTTTAAGATAAAAGTAATTTAGAAGCAAGTTTCTGTTGCATTTTTAAAACATTCTTAATTTCTTCTTAATTACAGAGCAAAGAGATTGCATTCCAACTTCATGAGGATTTAATGAAGGTTCTTAATGAGCTTTACACGGTAAGTACATAATCTTTCTTTTGCAAGAATTCGTGGTTTAGATTTCTGGTTTGCAGAAACACTGCTCATTTTAGAACTCTGCAAGACAGATCGTGAGTGGATGCTGTTCAGGTTGAAATATGGGTCCAGGTAGAGATATGCCCAGTATCATACTCCTTTGCCACTCCCTCCTAACTTGGAAAGACTGCACATACTAAATACAGTTAGCATACTTTAAGAAACTAGAGCATTGGGGTCTCAATAAGGCATCAGTATGACATTTTTTAGCTGATTGGAATAAGTGGGACCTGTACATATATTCAATTCCAGAATATTTTGTTTAAAATGGTTGCCATTTGGGGACTTGAAAAATTTAGAGTTGCTTTATTCTGGGTACTTTAATGCTTCCCCCAACTTCAGTTCAATTAATTGGTGAGCAACTTAGTATATTAAAATTACTTTGTTGTGAATGTATCTATTTTTCTTCCTTGCAATAGTTTGCTTTAAAAAAAAAAAAAAATTTAAGCTGGGTGTGGTGGTGCGTGCTTGTAATCCCAGCATTTGGGAGGCTGAGACTGGAGAATCCGGGTTCGAGGCCAGCCTCAAGAATAAAAAAAATAGGGCTGGGGCTGTAGCTCAGAGGTAGAATGCCCCCCAGGTTCCATCCCCAGTACCACAAAAAAAAAAGTCATAGGAAATTAAATAATTTAATGTTACTTTAAAAGAGGGATTACCAGGGATTGGGGGATGGAGGAGGAGGTTGGAGAGAGGATATGGGTAGAAGATGGTTGTGATCAATGCACCAGGTATACATGTTTGGCAGTATCAGAGTGAATCTCATTGTTTTGTACAGTTAGTATGTGTTAAACTATAATTAAAACAAAATAAAATAAAGCTATTTTTAAAAACTAATACCAATGCTGTTGCAAGCTGGAATGAACAATATGCCAATCTATGTAAGTATTTGTAAATACAAACTCCTTTTAGAGGCATATGGGCACTTTTTATTTTAAAAGAGAATAACATAACAAGAAATTAATATTATTAATTTGTACTAATGACAAATATAGTACATTTTTATTATTCAAAATTACTTGAATTTTTCCCTAAAGAAAAATTAAAACTAAAAATGTATTAAAATATGACTCTTGATTAAGAGTTGTATTTGTTCCTAAAATATTCATGTGTATAAAGTGTAATTTAGCTAATTAAATTTTAAATGCTCTATTGATTGACATTTGCTAATTAAAAGAATCTATAAATTAAACTTCTGAATGATATATTTATAAAGTGAACTTTCTACTTTTCATATGTGTATGATAAATTTATATTTTTATAGAGCACATTTGTTGCATCTATACTTATAAATTGAATTGATGGTTTCTGTTTGTTAATTCCCCTTCAGAAACTTTTCATTTTGCATCAGCCTGCAGATGTCTCATGTTATAAAGCATATCCATATGCCAAATACCTAAAACTGCTGAGTTGTAGGTGATAATGTCTAATTACCTGCTGATACTTTATATGATTTGTTATTTTCTGATAACCCAAGGCGTCAACATTTCTAGAAGCTTTATAATGTAAAAGTTAAATGAGCATTGTGCCTCTGAGACTTCCAAAGGAAAGCAAGCAGAAATTCTATGTTGTCTTTCATTTTAAAATAAGAACTTCATGGTAATTTCTTTGTGGTTCTCTCCAGTTGGGCATTGTTTTATCTAAAAATATAAACCTATCCATAATACTTTAAAATACAAGTCTTCTGGTTGTCATGGCGTCCTGGACAAAAGTCTGTTGCTTATGTTCTGAAGCTAGTCATGCTGTGCACACTAGCAGAACACCATGGCATACTCAATCATTGGATATAAGAAGAGTCAATTGAATGGCATGAGAACTGGATCTTCAGTGAAATTTCTCCTAGGTCCATTCAATCAACTGGACTTAGACATTTAGCATTCTCTGCATAGTTAGGTTAAGTTAGCTGACACTTCCTCAAAACTCTAATCAGCATCAGTCTGAAAGCCTGAAGGAGCTGGGTTCAGGAAAAGGCTACTGGAGTTTGATTTAACCTCTCAGAATCAGTGGAGGAATTAACAGATAGAAGAGATAGGTAATGTGGTTTTATTTATGACCTCTGTAGATCACACTGAGCTCCTGGGGAAATTTTTACTTTAACCAGAGAGCATGCCCATCCAAGGTGAGAGGTCAAGTTCAATGGGGAAAGAGTTCCCCCCACCCCCTCTCTCTCATTGCTCTAAAAGGAGATGCTGTTTGGAATCTCCTTGCACTTTCTGTTCATATATACAAACTCTGTCTTGTTCAGATGAAATCTATGCATTATACATACCAAGTTCACACCAGGATAGAATAAAGGCAAGGTGCATTTGAATAATGGGTCAGAAGTTAAAGGAATAAGATTTAGATTCCTTATTCAACAAGTCACTGGCATTTTGCACAGAAACAAATAATCTGCTTGCATTGTATATAGCATTCATAATGACTTGCGATGTAATAATAATTGCTGAAATAACATATAGAATATCTATCCTCCGGAAATTGAGAATGCTATTTAATTGCCTTGTCAGACAAATATTTACTCGTCACTCTCAACCCTTGAAACTCTTTGAGACTGTTGGTAAACATTTAATAAGTATATGAAATTCTCTATCTTAGTGTAATATTTTAAGTTAGTCACATTTAGTGTAGGTGACAGTCTAATGCAAGGTCTTCCTTACTGCAAAATATGGCTCCTACAGTAGTTGTTGATATTCCAATCTTTGTCTCTCCAATAAAATACAAATGCCCAGGAATGCGAATATGAAATATTCAATGATCACTTGTACTTTATAGTGAACTGAGTTTGATCAGTCCGGGTTGTGTGGATAATGTGATAGATATAATGCTATTATAGAGTACTGGAAATCTGATAGAAACAGCATGAAGCCCTGGACTTCTGAGCAGGAGATAAAGGAAGTTAGCATCTGAGTAGCTTCCAAGAGGGGAAGAAAGGCATCCAAGACATGCAGCTCCTTTTAAATATTTTTGCTTAATGTTGCCTTTATTTGTACAAAGAAGATCTCAAAATGGTTTCAGGTCTCCATTTGGATTTTTAACCTACCACCAGGGACAGCCAACGCAGTTAAGATTAGACTGGCTTTAAGTAACAGAAGTATTCAGTGGCATGGAAAAAGTAGAAGTTTATATTCTCTCCAAAGACTGGCAACCCAGGGCTGGTATGAAGGTTACATAAAGCCATTCAAGAAGCAGACTTCTCCTAATTAATGCACAGTTCAGAGAATCAGAGAAACCCAAGGGCAACATTTGTCCTTACAGTTCAATATAGTTTTAAGAGCACCACCCATTATTACCTCTGCATTCCTGGAAACAGAATGGAGAAAGGGAAGAGTTCTGGCTCCTTGTCTTTCAAGGAGATTTGATGAAAGTCTTACATTACACTTTCACATACACCTCATCGATCTGAACTTAAAACATGGTCCCACTAGGCTGCAAGGGGGTCTGTAAATTTCAACTTTTTAGCAAGGCAGCTTATTGCTCACTGGCTGATTAAAGTGGGGTTTCTGTTCATTTGAAAGAGAAGGGAGTTATTTAATGGTAACTAGTCATGCCTTTGAGTAGCTAACATTTATTGCATGCTTATGATGTATGTACTAGTTATTGTGCTAAGCACACTATTGACATTATCTCAAGTATTACAGCATTGCTATGAGGCTGCTACTCTTGTTATTCTTATTCTATAGATGAGAAACCTATGTGTCCAGAGGGGCTGGCCCTCGATTCTCCAGGATGTAGGAAAATGGGATGTCAAGTCCAGGTCTAGTTCCAGAGTCTATGTCCTTTACTGTCTTTTGAGTTCTATTTTTATACTTTTGGGGAACCATGTTCTAAATAATATTTCTAAATGTCAATGTCTCCGCCATAACCCAGAAAAATTAAGCAGCTTATCACCTGCTTATTTGTATTTTTTTTTTTAGAATCAGTGGCATTAATGTTATTCTAACAAAGTTGTAAGTGAAAAACTGAACATGTGGCTCAGTGGCAACCTGTACTTCTCAGAAATGTGAATTTAAATATCTAGCAGATGGACTGCATTAGGCCAGAAAGTGAAAGGGTAAACCAAGATCCTCAGACTTCCCTTCTGAGCCAAATCTGCTAGTTCACTTCCTTTGGACCTGAACATTTGAAAGAGAGCTAAAGGATAAAATTAACAAGTTTGAGAGTAGGGTTAAGAAACCAAGGAGAGTGCTATGCTATAACGAAATAGAAATGACTGGATTGGCAGTGTGTAAACTTCTTTTTGAATCCCAGCTCTAGGAATTGCCAGTCGTGTGGCCTGGGAAGTCACTTATCTTCTCCGTGGATAAGTATTAGTATTAGTCTGGGCTCTCCAGAGAAATAGAGCCACGTGTGTGTGTGTGTGTGTGTGTGTGTGTGTGTGTGTGTGTGTGTGTGTACAAAGTAATGTATTTTAAGGCGTTAGCTCTCACAGTTATAGAGAATGGAACATCCCAAGATTTGCAGTTGGCAAGCTAGAGACGCAGGAGAGCCAATGGTGTAAGTTCTGGTCCAAGTTTGAATTCAGAAAACTAATGCAGCTCAAAGACCATCACATGCAGAGAGCAAATCTTCTCTTACTCAGTCTTTTTGTTCAATGCTAGCCATCAGTGGATTGCATAAGGGCCAGGTACACTAAGAAGGGCAATCTGCTCTCCTTGGTCTACTGATTCAGATGTTAATCTCATACTGAAACACTCTCAAAGACACACCCAAAATCCTGTTTGACCAAATTGAGAACCTCAAGTTGGCATATTAAAATTAGCCATCATAGCATCTGATAAGGAATCAGAGAAGGGGAAGGATCAATGTTCAAGTCACAGTCCTGTCACTTCCTGCCTTCATGCAACATTTTGTCTCAATTTCTCAACTTTGAAGTGGAGATCATAACAATAGCTAAGTCTTAGAGTGAGTATAAAGAGTAAATGTTATGAAGACTATTCATTCAACACACATTTTTAATGCCTCCTGTGTCGGGCACTGTGTGATATACTGGCAATATCGCTGTGAATAAAAACAGACTGAGAACTTCCTAGAAAGGATTTTATATTCCAGAGAGGAGAGATAGACAGAAGAAAAAAAAAAGAAAAGAAAAGAAAAGCAAAAAAAGACATAATATGGCAGGTCTAAATGCTGAAAGGAAATATAAACCTGAGTTAATACAGATAAAGCATCCAGAACAGTGCTGGGCACATAGCAAATGCTTACTAAATGTTAGCAATTAGTCTCATCCTCATTGTCTTTTTCATTACCAGTGGAATGGGGATGGTAATGACTCTTCATCTGCCTTACAGTAAATGCAGAGATTAGGGCTGTTGTCAACAGTAATTACAGATAGGATTTATGTATGTATGGTATCATAGCATCTGATAAGGCATCAAGAAAGGTATACATATATATAAATATCCTACACATATATACATATTGAATATCCCTTGTCTGTAATGCTTGGGACCAGAAATGTTTGAAATACTATAATTTTTCAGATTTCAAAATATTTGCACAGACTTTACTAGTTGAACATGTTTAATCCCAAAACTACAAATCTGAAATGTTGTACAACCCAAATATTTGAGCATCATATCAGTACTCAAGAAATTTTGGATTTCAGATTTTGGATTTTCATGTTAGGGGTTCTCAACCTGTTTGCTTGCTTGCTTGCTTGTTTGCTTGTTGCTACAATGGATATTTGTACAGAAAGAACAGGGAAGGTAATGACCCTAAGAAAACTGAGTCAACAGTAAGTGTTGATAGGGCTATGCCGAGGAGGTGGGAAAGTGAAAGCCAAAAATAGAAAAATGATGACACAGAACGTTAGGAATATCCAAAACAAAATTTGCCTTCAATCATCCCAATAAAGAGTTCCTCGTGAAACAATGATTTAAGGCATTAAGCTTGCTCCAATACCAAAATTTCAAAAGGTTATGTGATATTTTTTAAATTGCAAATTATAATTTGCAATTATTTGCCCTCTATCCATATTTCTTTACCTTGTTTAGACTTTACAGCATATTACAAAACAAATGGTTTACTGTCCTCAGTAAGTTAATTCTAATAGAGATTAACACAAACATCATGATAAAATCACATGAAATTGATTGTTAATCACATGTCATTGATTATCGCATTCTCTGTGCATCTATGGCACACATGACTAGCCAGACTGAAGAGGTAATCCATCCTCAGGGTCCATTAAATCACAAGGAAAAGGGCTGAAAACATGAAGATCTATCCTACCTTCAAAATCAAGCAAACACATTCTCCCTTCATTTCTCACAGCAGCTCTGTAAGGCAGGTATCCCTAATTTACAAGTAGGAACTGGGACTCTGAAGAATTTGCTCAGGACCACACAGACAGTAAATAACCCATCCAAAATCTGAACCCAGTTCTGTTCCAAACACCCATCAATTTGACCCCACGGCTGGCCATGGGAAGGCTGTGCAGAGGAGGAGAGGGGAGGCAGGGCAGATGGGGATCTGAAGAACAGTTGGAATTCACAGGCAAAACACTTTTTACTTATAAAATCCAATCCAGCTTTCCAGACTATTACATGGGTTACAAAATGGGCAAACCTAAATGGCTTTACCCATTTGGGACAAACAGTAGGATGCACTCATTTTGGATACATCTTAAGGACATACCTTTCATTCAGCTTTAATGTTATACATGTCAACATAGTCAGCTGTGTGCTCATACACAGTGATTATGGCTAAGAATCCATTGTCTTGGGGCATTCACCTTTGTTTTCTTTCTTCTGAGGCCAACTCGGATTTGCTAACAAATATAAATGGTGGATAGGAGCTGTTCCTGGTACCACCACAGAGGCAGCTCAGCAACTTGTAAAAGGAGGTATTTGGGAAACAGAATTGCCAACAAGCACAGAATCCACTCTGGCCTTTGCAGATCTTTGAAGCACTTCTCTCTTAAAAATGTTAAAATAAAAAGAGCTGCTTATTTTTTGAGAGAGAAGATTCTGTTTAGTTTTTAAGTCCCTTCTTGAAAACGCATCCTCAGAGGAGGGTGGAGGACAGCTTTCTGTCTGGCTCTGTGAGCCTCCCATAAGCCACACTCCTCTCTAAAGCAGAAACAGGCCCCAGGCAAGGTCGAAAAGTTATTCTGAAAGAACCCAAGACACTCGCCACCTCCTATTAGAAGATTTTTTTCTGAGTGAGCCTCAAAGAGGTTTTTTTTAATTATTATTATTATTTTATTTTATTTTTTGGTTAAGTACTTATTTTAGCTTGAGGGCATTTTGAGTATTTGAAATATATATTTCTACAATGAAACTGAAGATGCATTCCTTTGAGATGGACTACAAAAAGGTCTGAATCTCAGAACCAAACACTGAACAAAGGAACATAAAGAGTAAAGGATATGTAAAAATGCTCCCAAATTGAAAACCTCTTTGGAATACCACGCTCTCCAAATGTCACCTGAAATTTTTTGTTTTTAAAGCCATTTATTTTGAGATCATAGGCTGATGAAGTGTTTCCATATATCCTTCCCCTGGCTTTGATTGCCAGAGACTTGGACGGAGAAAGTCAGAAGTACAGGGATCTTATGCCTTCTCACCAACAACTTCCAAATTCTGATCTTGGCTTTGACACAAATGGACTTTGGAGACTTGGTTAGCAAATTTAACCTAGATTTGGATTTATAACACTACCATTCCAAGGATCTATGAGGATAGCTATTTGATAAGAACTTTATATGTAGATATCTTTTAGGATATCCTGCTAATTAATGATGCCAAATACTCCCAATTCCTGCTTGGACCTTTCCTTTTCTTAATGAGATGTGAGACTTAGTTATGATTAGTGTTTTCAAACCACAGATAGGACTGTTTGTTTGTTTGAGGAGATTTGTTTTGGTTTTGGTTTTGGGTTGTTGTTTTGTTTTTGTTTTTGTTTTTTCCTTTTGGTACTGGGGATTGAACCCAGGGACATTCTACCTCTGAGCTCCACCCCCAAGAGGACTGTCTTTTATAAATGAACACACCTCTCCTCACCAAAACCAAAATTATTTGGCTGAGAAATGAAAAGGTGTTTATATAATTTATTAACCAAAAAATTTCTAGAGAAGGTTTTATACTAAGAATATTTGTCAACAAAGCATTTTATCCAAACTATTACATTCCGAAATACAGTATTATAACTTTTAAATGATTGAAATGCTTTAAGGACGAGCATTTTAATCAGACAAGTTTGTTTTTATTGGGTAATTAAGGTCCTTCACTTTATTTACTATTATTCATCTACCCTATATATGTATGTGTATAGTATATATGGTTTAAATATAATATTAAATATATATGACACTTATTAAAACATAGAATAAATTATGAGCATTTTACTTAGATTTATTATATCCAAATGCACCAGAAATGTTGACCAGTATACATGTAAAAAAATCACTGAAAAGAAATAAAGATCTGAAGCAGTCATATCGAGTGATCCAATTAAACTTCTCCTAACCCACATAGTTATCCGAATTTAATACTGCCATAGGCTTATAGAATTTTAGCTCTAAATGGACCTTTAGAAATTATCAAATTAACCTCCTCATTTTGGAAGAATATCGCAAAACCCAGAGATAGAAAGTGATCCACTAAAGTCCTAGACCTCATTCGTGGCCAAGTTGTAAGTGAAACTTGGGCTTCAATTTGATTCAGAATAGTAAATAGGTTCCTGAGAGGTGTGCACTGCTGTGCAGGAGCTTCAGGTGAGAAGAACCCACTCAGGAGGCTTTCAGCACTGCTGAAGTGCTACACAGCTAACCTTTGTGCCAGGTACTGTTCTAAGCATTTTACATAATTAGCTCTTTAAATTCTTGCAACAGCCCTATGAGGCAGGTGAGACACAGAGATCTGAAGTGCCTTGCCCAAGAACACACAGCTAGGAAGTCTTCAAACAGGCTGAGTCTTTGCTCTCAGCCCCCATACTGTACTCCCTTTGTATTAGTGTTTATAAAGTAACGCAGACCGTTCCAGCTGACCTGGGTTCTGCATCTGTGGATTCAATCATCCACAGATCAAAAGTATTCTTTAAAAAATAGTGTCTCTACTAAATGTTTGCAGGTTTTCTGTTCTCATCATTATTTCTTAAACACCACAGTATAGAATTTACATTGTATTAGGTAGATTCTTAGTAATCCAGAGATGATTTAAAGTATACAGGAGGATTGTATAAATTATATGCAAATACAATGTCATTTTATATAAGGGACTGTGCATCCACACACAGATTTTGGTATCCATCAGGGGTCAGGGAACCAATCCCCAGTGGATACTGAGGGACAACTGTTGTACACCAACAGAGAGGTTCAGGCAGAGGACTTTGGAGATCTAAAGAGAGAAGTATACATTGAGGACTGAGAAAAACCATAGCAAGGAAAGGGTCTGAAAATGGACTCAGAGGACAGTGGGGCTTTCAGTAATAGGAGAGATGGAAGAAAGGTAAAGGCATCAAGCACAAGGAGCAGCATGAGCCAGAGCATAGAGTAGAAAGAAGCACAAGGTACATTCATAGAACTTCCCTCCAGAGCCACATTAAGGGAGAAAATCAAGACTTGAATAATTTCAAGACAGTTATTCAAGTGAGACTGTAAAAATCAGGTGAAAAATAAAATGGCTAGACACCCAGTCAAAAAACTATCTAAAACTCAAAAAGTCTTCTTGTACAGATTAACAAAGGCCCCTCGCTATTCTTCTTTTTAATAAATGAATTAAGTAGTACTCCATTTGAAGCATTGAAGATATGTCTCAAATTCTAAACTATTATCCATCGAAAGAAAAGGATTCCACACCAGTCTCTCTTTTAGCCAAAGCTGCAATTCCAAGGATGTGAGTCTTTTATGATTTTAAGATTCCAAGTGCCTTGTGTCCTCTGTTTATTTCATGTGCTAAACCTTGTAATTTAGATGCCTAATACACACATGAAAATTGAAGATGTGTGAAATATTTCTCTGAAAAAAGAACTGAATATTTAAAATTGCAGGTGACTTTGAAATTCTAGAAATTTAGTGGTCTTTTATTATGCATGTACTTGCCCCTTCAACATTGTCAACTTCTTAAAACTTTGCCTTTGCCCCCAAAGGCTGTTGTGAACTCCCACCTCCCCTGTGTTCAGTGTGTCCCTGATTAGCGTATGTTCCATGTGCAAGCTCCTGGACATTTTTTCCCCAGTCAGTTAAACTTTTAGATCAGTGTCTCTGAAGACTTCCTATGAAGACCCCTTTTGATTTAAGAACTTTCTGAATGACTTTCCTTTAACACAGACTTTCTCTGTTGACTTGTTTTCTACTCTCTTTATACCTAGGTTTTTTTGATCCATAAAATAAAGACCATCCCTTTGCCCCCAGCCTCTCAAGTATGTAAAAACAAACAAGTGAGCATTGGTGGGCAAAGGCTATTGTGGGCTTAAAAGATATTTCCTTAGTCTATCTGGGCTCCTCTAACAAAACACCATAGACAAAGGAGCTTGTAAACAACGCATGTTTATTTTTCACAGTTCTGGAGTCTGGGAAAGATGTTACCATATTCAGTGTCAGGAGAAGCCCTAATTTTTTTCCTATAGCATCTTCTGGCTGTGTCCTCTCTGGGAGAAAAGGGATAGGGGTCTGTCTCAGGCCTCTTTGACAAGGGCATTAAGCCCACTCACGAGAGCTCTGCCCCCATGACCTAATCACCACCATTGTGTTCCTGTAATGCCATCATCTTGGGAATTAGGATTCCAAATTATGAATCTGAGGAGACACACACATTCATGCCATGGAAGATATAAGTTTTGGGTATTTAATTAACCATAAAGTCTTTCATGACATATTCACTGTGTGCCAGTTACCACTGCAAGTGCTTGACAGGTGTTCATTATATCTCCACAGCAATCTTATAGATACTCTTCTTATTCCTAATTCAGAGGTGAGAAAACTGAGGAACATGGTAAAAGACTAGGGTAGAATTTGCACCCAGTCTGCCTGATCCCTGAGTTTAATTATTCACATTGTTCAGAAATAGAATGGACTCTTTTACAACAGTGCTCTACTTTCTTGGAGGACAGATGCCCAGCAGGATGTATATGGGAAGGTATTGTAACTTTTAAGGCTTTGAGATTTGTGGAATGCAATTATTTGGCATTTTCCCAAATCTCAGAATGTATGCCCTGTCTCTTAAGTCAGTTAAATGAAAAGTGCTGAAAGCCTCATTGCCTCTGTTCTAAAATTGCTACAGGATCATCCACATTGCAGCCAGGTAATGCACACCAAATGGCTGGGGAAACCCAAAGAGAGAAGCTTGCATTATGGATTGAGAAAAATCACAGCGAGGAAATGGTCCTGAAATGAACATGAGAGGACATGTGTATTTCAGCAAATACACAAGTCCCGGAAATAACACACAACTCACACACAGTCCTGCCCCAGTGAGCCAGGCTAACAAGACACTCAATGTGCGGTGTTGGGTGCCAGGCCAGATGGAGGTCTCCACTCTGGAGACTTCCAGGGGACACAGACATCTGAATTCAGTGATAAAGGACAGGAGAAAGGGCACTCCAAAAAAAGGAGTGTGTAAGGGAAAGCACAGATGTGTGAAACCACATTGCCTGTGTGGGTATTGCCAGAATATCAGCAAATCGTTGACATTAAGATTAACGAAGTGTTACACTGGGCTTTCTTAAGATTCCCCCACCCTTACCACTCTGTCTTTGCCTCACAACAATAAAATGCTTGAGAGACAAGTAAAGGAAAATAATCTTTGACACAATTGGAATTTATTGGATAAAATGACATTTATTTCATATTATAAATCTCTGATAAGTATAGAGTAGATATATACTGCAGTGTGACACCAAGTTATTAATTATGCTTATGGGAAACTATCTTAAGAACTAAGGAACTAACATAAACCAGTAAAGAATAAAACAAAGTTGAATTTCTAGTAATATAATATTAATGAAGCCACATAGGATGAGGCCTATTTGTGAGAAATAGTAGGGGCTTGAGAAATTTTTGCTGAATATGAATGTTCATCGGAAGTTCCTTAGAGATAAACAAAATTAATAACCCTATCCATGACTCAAAGCCTTAAATTAGAAACTGCCTCTAATAACTGCTGGAAAGAGAGCAAGCTCAGATTAAGATTAATAAATAGAGTTGACTCTTGTTACAAATAGAAACATTTTCTTTTTAATGAGGCATAAAATAATTTTATTAAGTAGTTTTATTAAAGTAGGAAAATCTTGGGAAATTAATTGTAAGTTATATTAACATTAAAAATTATCATTCAGTTTAGCACTTTGAAAATGACTAATACCCTGTTGTAACTTAAGTGTAATAGCAAAAGAGAGACACGTATAGCATATCCGCATGTCAACCTTGCTCCTACCAAAGAGTTCCTGGGTTTTCCTCCTTAATGAGCACTTAATGATTGATCAATAATCAGTTGGGAGCTAACTAAAGTCACCGGAGTGATAGATATTCCTGTGTAAGGTTCATCAATATAGCCATGTGCTAGATAGTCTGCAGAGGCATTGTTCATTTCTGGATATTTTCTGTGAGACAAAGCAGCAGAATTATGGTCTCAGAGCCCACAGAGATTTCTAGAGAATCTTATGTCCTTGGCATAGTGTGGTGTACTGCTTGCTGTCTCAAGTCAACAGAAGCACAAGGAGATAATTAGTATAATTTGTTGTTACACTGGTTTTCCTTTTGGTTAAGATTTCTATGCCATAAGCCCTGACACTGAAAAACATCAGCCTCTTTTAACCACTAAGAAGTATATTTGTTTCCCCAACTTGCCGATTCTTACAGGATTGTTAAAATACAGATTAATATCTGAAATCCTGGACTCAATAGAAATAGGGTTTTAGAGTTGAAAAAGGCCTGAGAGATCACAAGGACCAACCTCGCGCTATGCAGGCAGAGCTCAGTGAAGCCTTGCCCAGGGTCACAGTCAATGCACTGCAGATTGAGAGCTCACACCCTCAGATATCTGCGACAGGAAGCTCCTAGAAGAAGCAATGCTTCTTGAAGTTGGGGACATAAACAGCCAGTCTCTAGCAGAAAAAAATACAGGAACGACAGTATGAATATATTTTTCCTATGTAGATGATCCCTGACTTACAACAGCTTAAGATTTTTCAACTTGACAACAGGGCAGAAGCACTAGGTATTCACTAAAACCATGCATTGAATTTTGAATTTTGATGTTTTCCTAGACTGGCAATATGCAGTACGTCCCTCTCTCATGATGCTGAGCAGAGGCAGTGAGCCAGATCCAGTCAGCCACACCATTGGGGTCGGGGCGGGTACAGGGGGAATGACCAGTTCTCTACAGAGTGCGGTGTTGACAGCGTTTTTTGGATATTATGTTTTGTTTCCATGTCCCATTATGTCTACAAAGTGCCCATCTGCCTGCATACATGAGGTCTTCAACTCTTGATTATAAAATAAGCTTTGCTTGAGATGATTTTGCCCAAGTGTAGGCCAGCTACGACAGGAAGTATATTAAATGCATTTTGACTTACGGTATTTTCAACGTGTGATTAATTTATCAGAATGTAACCATATTGTGAATCAAGGAGCATCTATACGACTCCTTAATGCCAGCCTCCTCCATCTCCTCTGAGCTTCATCAAATATTCTCTTTTTGGATGATATATTAGAATTCTCTTGGAAAGAAGCCTTCTGCCCTCAAAAGTGGTGCGATCAGTTTTTCCTTCTGTCATCATGCCTCTACTTTGTCTTTCATTCCATGTTTTTCAACAGGTCTGAGGTGTATAGTTTGATTATTTCCCTAATATGGGTCCTGAAGGGACACCTCATGTTGTCATCTCTAATAGATGAAGCCACGCGGAGGGTCAGAAAGGCTGAGGTGACAGAACTATTTGGCAGCATAACCAGGGCCAAAATCCATGTCTGTTGTTTCGTAGACCAAAGCTCTTTCCATGAAAAATGCTACTCTGTATAATTACAAAATCCTTAGCACCCCACTAAACAGAATACAATTATCTTCATGACTTTTATTAGCCTTATTTCCTCCCTTTGCACATGCATTCTCTGTCCTTCCCTTGTTTTGTTTATTCTTTGCATCAACACTGCCCTGTTTGGGTTGGTTGGCAGTCCCTGGCCAGCAGGGTCCAGAGTCTCAGACAATGCCTTTTGTTTAAAGCATTTTGTTTAGATTATAAATATAATTTGATGATGAATTCAGACTGTTATGCTGATTTCATTTCAGTGGAGCCACAGGTACCTCGAGTTTTCCTTGATAAACTAGCTATAAAGACAACATTTGTCAGGTGTGGTAGCACACACCTATAATCCCAGTATTTGGGAGGCTGAGGCAGGAGGATCGCAGGTTTAAGACCAGTCTCAGCAACTTAATAAGACCTTTTGCAACTTAGCAAGACCATGTTTAAAAATTAAAAAATAGGATGAGAGTCTAGCTCAGAGATAGAATGCCCCTGGGTTCAATCCCTAGTACTAAATAAATAAATAAATAACATTTCGTTCTATTTGGTTGTTCATCTTGGTCTGTTTGTTCATTCTGAGAGCTTTGCTAAAGTTCTTAACATACATAAATGAAAATATTGATGATTTTCCTCCTTTTACCTCTTAAGAAATGAGAATTCTTTCATTTGTGGAGAAATCATTTCTTATTCTTATTCTTATTCTTATTTTGGTACTAGAGACTGAAACCAGTAGCATTCTACCTCTAAGCTATACCCACAACCTTTTCTATTTTTATTTTTAAATAAGTCCAACTAATTTTCTCTGAGAATCTCACTAAATTGTTGAGACTGGCCTCAAACCTGGGATACTCCATCTTAGCCTCCCAAGTACTGGGATTACAGATGTGTGCCACCATGTCCAGCCATTACCTATTATTAAAAATGAGTTATTTTATGGTAGCTTTTCCCACTATTAGTTGACACTCACTGTGCAGTTATTAAATGTCATCCTCTTTCTTCTGTGTTCTTTATGTATGTTAATACATTTAATTTTCCCCACTACCCCATACAGTAAGCAATGCTGTAATTTTGATTTAACGGTCAGGAAATTGAGGCACAGAAAGGTTAAATTATGTAGGGGTGGAGAGAACTTTCTTCCCACCCCTAGAATGTTCAATAACCTGAGTCTGTAAAACAAACCTACAAGAGACAAATCACAGGAGAGAAGACATACAAATTTATTAACATGAAAACTCATACTACCAACCAGATAGTTGAAGCTTAAATACCCTCTTCATATGGAAAGGGCAGTAGAGGCTATTATCAGCTTTAGAGAGGTAATAAATGATTTTTAGGAGGGATGAATGGCCCCAAAGAATAGATATTAGCCTGGGACAAAGTTCATCCAAGCTCTGAGTGGATGTTTGACTTTAAGTTCCTTCTGTGATGAGTTCAGTCTTCCTCGGTTGATGAAATGAGTAGAAGATAGAGGCAAATGTATTCCTTTAGGTGGATCCATGCTAGGTTGATAAAGGCTTCAGAAAAAAAAAAAAAATGTCCTTCCCTGCATGTGCTGCTCCCCAGCTCCTCTAGGTTTGAAATCCCAAGTGGCATATTTTGGGTATCACTTTTCTGGGCCCCAGCAGTTACTCACCCAAAATCACACAGCAAGAAAGTATAGAAGCAGAATTTGAACCCAGACAATCTGTCTTAGGAGTCTGAGCTTCTAACTACTGGTACACTGCCCCTAAAAGTGACTTCTTTATAGCTGTTACTTTGCAAGCTAGTTTGTTAACTCTGCTTTCATTGACTTAGGAGGAGCCCTACAGGCCCAGGGAAATGAGGTGGGTTTGTGAAAGTGTATCACTGTGATTGTCCTACTGACCATTCCTGATCAGTAATCTTTAGAGACCCAATGCCACAAGTGAGAATAAAATATACCATCTGGTGCCATTCACAGGCCTCAGTTGGGAGGAAGAGGGTGGAAGACAGAGATCCATTGCAGATATTGGCTGAGTAGCATAACATTAAGGGTTGGCTTCTCCTGCCTTTACATTGTTTATATAAATAAAATACATGTCCCACACTTATCTCTCTCAATGGTTTCCAGATTTAGCTCTAAGCTGATTAAGAAGCAGCCTGAGAATCCTCCTCCTCCTCTCATTCAGCCTACCCTAAAGCCCACAACTCCATTCCCACCTCCATCCACGTCAGCCCCTGTTTGTTTTAGGGTGAGGGCACTCTTGGTTTTGCGTCTTCAGCATTGGGTAGGGATAGCATCCTTCATCTCTAGCCCAAAGCCTAGCATAGTGCCCGGCCCATATATGGACATCCAAAAGCTGATCAGTGGGTGATTCAATGCAGATCAGCATGCAGTGCCCCCTGAAACCTGGGCTACTGTCCACCTAATTATATAACTGTCACCACATGTCAAAAAGGGTGCCGGTGCCAAGTATATGGTACATTCCAGAAAAGCTGTGTGTGTGTGTGTGTGTGTGTGTGTGTGTGTGTGTGTGTGTGTCTGTGTGTGTGTCTTACTAGGGATTGAACCCAGAGGCATTCTACTTCTGAGTTACAGCCCAATCCTATTTTTTAATTTTTTATTTTGAAACATAGTCTCACTAAGTAGCTGAGGCTAGCCATGAACCTGTGATCCTCCTATCTCAGCCTCCCAAGTACTGGGATTAGAAGCGTGTGCCACCACTTCTGCCTTTTTTTTTTTTTTTCAAAATATGAATTCAGATAATGCGTTTTATGAGCATGTAAGTGTCTATGCAGTCAATCCCTAAGTTTTCCTCACTGGTATGTTATATTAGTTGGCTTCCTAGTACTTAGGAGGCTAAGACAGGAAGATCACAGGTTCAAGGCTCAGCAGCTTAGTGAGACCCTGTTTCAAAACCAAAAAATAAAAAAGGGCTGAGCTACAGCTCAGAGGTAGAATGCCCCTGGGTTCAAGCTCCAGTAGCGCGAGTGCGCACGCGCGCACACGTGCACACATACACACACACACACACACACACACACACACACACACACACAGAAAAGAGGGTTTGGCTAGGCTAGGTCTCAACCTGAAACAGTGGGAAAGCCTCCATTCATCTGCTTTTGTTGCGCCTCATATTTCCCAGCTGTCTTGAGGAGGCAGTGGCCCGCATCTACCTGTTTTGAGCCTGGAGATAAGCCAGGGAGTCAGGTCCCGAAGCCTATACTCTTATTTCTACAGCATACCTTAGAAATTGTCAAGAAAGAGGACTACCCACCCTGCTGTGTGCTTCCAAGCATTCTGTCATTTAATCTCCATTTTGCTTTGTAGGAATAGGACTCGAGGGAGGTCAGAAACTTGCCCAGTTAGGCAGTAGCAGTGCTGAAATTCAAATCTAGATCTGCCTGGCTGCAGAAACCACATTCCTCCTTGGGGCTGGCTGGGTGTACCGAAGAGCAAGGAGGGTGGAGGTGGCAAGTGGAGAACTGCTAGCACAGTGTCCTGAGTGCTCTGTTGAAGTGAATTCCTGCCACTGGCCTGGTCTGGAATAAGCCCCCAGAGAGACAGCAGGCTGAGCAGAGGCTGTATCCTGGAGGGACTGAGGCTGGGCAAGTCCAAGCCCAGGGAAGAACTAGGCTCCTTGCAGCACCACTCTCATGGCTCAGCAGAGGGTGTCCTAGTGACCCTTCCTTCCTCCTGGAGCCTCAGCACTTCCTGGAAAACAATAGGAATGGGCTTCCAAGGCTGCAGTCCTCCCTTGGTGGTATTGTTGGACTGGTGCTCGCAGAAACTCAGCTACAGTAGTTGGAGCCCTCTGTGCATTGATTGTAGAAAGAAGTAGATCTTTATCTCAGGTTGTTGACAATTATGAAAACCAAAGAAGTCATTTCTCAGAAAGACTTTTAATGATTGATGAATTTAGTAAATCAGCAGGCTAAGGAGTTAGGAAATATTGTCGTGAACATACTGCTTTTCATTCCACTCCCCTTGTAACCATGATCACAACCTTTTTTCTTCCCATTTCTTTGCTCGTAGTGCTAGCGATTGACTCAGGGTCTCATGCTTGCTAGGCAAGTGCTCTAACCTGAGCTACCTCCCTTACTCTCTACCACACTTTTTTCTTTTGAAGGACCATAAATTCCAAACTATATGTCACAGGTGATTTAAAACTATTTGTTATCCCATTAGTCCAATCCCAGACATTTAATGATGGTGCCACTTAGGATGCCAGAGACAGAGAAGAACAATGCCAGGCACATAGTAGGTGCTTAATAAGTATTTGTTAAGTGAATGGTCAAGTTGAATATGAAATGGGTTCCTGGCCTTCATTTGTTTCTCACCAAATGTAAATTTTGCCCAGACTGTATATTAGGCAATATTAAGTGTCTGAAGGTATGCATGATTCTGTTGGTGGCCTAACTGATTTTATAGGATAACCCATGATATGAGTGGCACACAGATATACAGAATTCATGGCAGAGAGCCTGAAGTGCAATGGATAAGTAAGTCTTAAGTTGGAAGAATGAGATTACTCTGGCTGGAGAGCAGGAAGCATTAGCAGTAGGTGAGACTGACCTTGCCTTGGAGCATGGGTCAAATATTAACCCATTCTGGAGGTGCTGGGGGAGGGCTGCCCACTCAGTGGGAACCGAGTGGGAGAAAACCCGAGAGAGGGAAGTATAAATTCTAAGGAAAGAGTGATAAAAGATTGACACAGGAGAGTACACACAAAATTCTGCTTGGACAGGCATCACTACTAATCTGTGAGGGGATTGAACTCCATGATGGAGGGAATCTTGTTAGATTTAAGAAAAGGTTAGCCGGGCGTGGTGGCGCACGCTTGTAATCCCAGCATTCGGGAGGCTGAGACCGGAGGATCCGGGTTCGCGGCCAGCCTCAGCTACCTAGTGAGGCACTCCGCAACTTAGTGAGACTCGGTTTCAAAATAAAGAGTAAAAAATAGGGCTGGGGGTGTAGCTCGAAGGTAGAACGCCTCTGAGTTCAATCCCCAGTAC
>PVLC010009191.1:31848-55324 GCA_004027655.1 Graphiurus murinus | reverse complement strand
AGCCGGGCGTGGTGGCGCACGCTTGTAATCCCAGCATTTGGGAGGCTGAGACCGGAGGATCCGGGTTCGCGGCCAGCCTCAGCTACCTAAGTGAGGCACTCCGCAACTTAGTGAGACCCGGTTTCAAAATAAAGAATAAAAAATAGGGCTGGGGGTATAGCTTGGAGGTAGAATGCCTCTGAGTTCAATCCCCAGTACCTCAAAAAACAAAAACAAAACAAAACAAAACAAAAAAAAAAAAAAGAAAAATGATGCAAAAATTCTCAACAAATACTAGCAAACCGAATTCAACAGTATATTTAAAGGGTTATAAATCACGCCCAAATGGGACTTATTCCTAGGATGCAAGAATAAGTCAATATACAAAAATCAATGTAATATACCACATTAACATACTGAGGGGAAAAGCCCACACAATTGGTGCAGAAAACGCATTTGGCAAAATCAACATCCTTTCATAACATGCATACAGGCGCATGCATACATATACACACATTCAATTCAACAAATTAGGAGCTGAAAGGAACTACCTCAACATAATAAAAGCCATATATTAAAATCCCACAGCTAACATCGCATGGTGGAAGACTTTGGCAATAATTTCCTTAGATACAACACCAATGGGAGAAGCAACAGAAGAAAAAACAGAAAAATTAAACATCAATTTAAATTTTTTTGTGCATTGAAAGACATTTTCAACAGAGTAAAAAGGCAATCTACAGAATGGGAGAAAATATTTGTAAATCATATAGATGATATGAGATTGATATCAAGAATATATGGAGAATTCCTACAACTCAACAATGAACAATCTGATTAAAAAATAAGCAAAGGAGGCTGGATGGTGGCAGGTAGGGAAGGAATAGGCAAAGTCTAAGTGTGGTGTCACATGCCTGTATTTCCAGTACTTGAGGCAAAGACAAGAGGATCATGAGTTCAAGGCCAGTTTCAGTAACTTAGGAAGACCCTATTATAAAATAGGTTTGGGAGGGATAGCCTAGGTTCAATCCCCAGGAAAAAAAAGCAAAAACAAAAAAATCCCCCTCCCCCTCCAAAAGGCAAAGAACTTGTAAACAGACATTTCTGCAGAGAAGATATATTCACTAATAATTTTGGGAATTTTGCATTCCCCTAAAAATGCAAATAAAGCCAACATAAGATACTTGCTCACTCCCTCCCATTAGGATGGCTACTATTTAAAAAAACAAAATAGGAGGATGTAGAGAAACAGGAACCCTTGAGCACTGTTGGTTTCGTTTCACAAAAAACTAAATTAACAATAGAATTCTTAAATGATCTAGCAATCCCACTTCTAGATACATGTTCAAAAGAACTGAAAGCAGTAATTCAAGCAGATATTTGTATACCCAAATTCACAGACTTACTCACAATAGCTGAAATGTGGAAGCAACCCATGCCCATCAAAAGACAAATGGATAAAGTACACTAAAAGTTTGAAAATTAGGTACACACATACAATAAAATATTATTCAGCCCTAAAAAGGAAACTGACATATACTACAATATGAATGAACCTTGAAGATATTATGCTAAATGAAGTAAGATAATCACAAAACAAATTCTGTATAATTATACCTACATGAGATACTTATAGTAATCAAAATTACAAAGAACCTAGGCTGCCCAGAGCTGGGAAAGTTATTGCTTAATGGGTACAGAATTTGTTTTACAAAATGAAAGTTCTAGAAATAGATGGTTGTGCATTATGACTCTATTTATATATTTAGAAAGGGTTGAGTTAGTAAAACAAAAATTATTATTTTGGTATTGGAAGTTAAACCCACAGGCATTCTACCTCCAACCTGGACCCTCACTCCTTATTTTATTTTTTTATTTTATATTTCCTTTCATTTCATTTGGTACTTGGGGATTGAACCTAGAGGCATTCTACCTCCAAGCTACACCTCTAGCCTGATTTTATTTATTTGGAAACAGGGTCTTGCCAGGTTACCAAGTTGCCGCAGCCTGCTTTGAACTTGTGATTCTCCTTTCTCAATCTCCTAAGTACTGGGATTACAAACTGTGCCCCCACACTCACCTTATTTTTATTTGGAAACAGGGCCTGGTTGGGATGCTATGGCCGGCATTGACCCTGAGGGGCCTCCTTCCAGCCTCCATCCTGCCTCCCAAAGCTGGGTCACAGGCTGTCCCATGTACCCTTGCGGTGTGTGTGTTAGTAGCTTTTATTCTGTGCGCTCACTGTGGTTTTAGAGATGGGGTGGAGGAGAAAGGCCTGGCTTACACAGTCAGACCCTCAAAGTGCCACAAGAAAGCAGACAAAAGGTACTGAAAAGGCCAGTTTGAACCATGAGGGTGTTTTGTTGTTGTTGTTGTTTTTTTTTGCGGTACTGGGGCAGTCTACTTCTGAGCTACATCCCCAGCCCCTTTTCATTCATTTATTCATATATTTATTTATTTACTTACTTACTTATTTGGTACTGGAGGTTAAACCCAGGGGCATTCTATCTCCATGCTACACCCCCACCACTTATTATTATTATATATATTTTTTGAAACAGGGTCTCACTAAGTTGCTGAAGCTGGCCTCAAACCTGTGATCCTCCTGTCTCAGCCTCCGAAGTACTGGATTACAGGTGTGTGCCACCTCACAGTTTTATTTTTTGAGACAGGGTCTTGTTAAATTGCCCAGGCTGGCCTAGAACTTTCTATCCTACTGTCACAGCCTCACAAGTAGCTGAGGCATGTACCACCTAACCACACCAGGCTTTGTTTTGTACTTATTTTTATGAACAAAGTTTAAAGCAATGAATCAAAGAAATAAAGAAAATAGGCCTTTGCCTTGGAGAATATAGAACTGCTCAAGAGGGAAGAAAATGGCAGAAGAAAAGGAACTATCACTTTACTGATTTTCAAAAGAATGGGACACAGTTATCTAAGAGAAAGTAGAAAAAGTATCAAGAAGTCACCGAGCATGGTGGTGCATGCTTGTAATCCCAGCATTTGGGAGGCTGAGACTGGAGGATCCGGGTTCTCAGCCAGCCTCAGCTACGTAGTGAGGCAACCTAGTGAGACCCTGTTTCAAAATAAAGAATAAAAAATAGGGTTGGGGGTACAGCTCGGAGGTAGAATGCCCGAGTTCAATCCCCAGTACCGAAAAAACTGTAGAAATGGTATTATCAACATGGTTTTTCCATTAAGAGGTTATCAATTCATTACCCTTAGCAGATTGGATTTGGGGAAATAGTAACTCATGTTCTCTATTACCTATGTTCTAGGCAACAGGAAAAATAGGCATCCCATTTACTTTTGTGTTGCCATTATTTTTTGTTTTTCTCTCAATCATCACCTAAGACATAATAAACTTGAAGAATTAAAATCCTAAAAAAAAAAAAAGAAGAAGAAGAAGAGAAGCTGCTCCTGCCCAAGATAAAGCAGTGGTTAGAGAACCTGAGTCCTTCGTGTGAAGTAGGTCTTCAGTCCCTGACAGAGGACAATAGTGAAATACGCTATGAAGGATCAAATAAATAGAAAATAAAGCCTGAATGGAAAGAGAAAATACTTATGAGTACTACAAAAACATATACTACATTAAGGTCATAAATAGAACCTTAAAACATATTCCTAAAAGTAAAAATTACAGTTTTTATTCCTCAACCATAATACAATTAAACCAGAAATTAAAAATCTAAGTTTAAGCTGGGCATGGTGGTACACGCTTATAATCCTAGTACTTGGAAGGCTGAGACAGGAGGATCACAGGTTCTAACCCAGTCTTAGCAACTGAGCACAGTAACCTAGTGAGACCCTGTTTCCAAATAAGAAAATTGGGCTGGGGCGGGGGGTGTAGCTTGGAGGTAGAATGCCTCAGGGTCCAATCCTCAGTAGCAACAAACACACAAACAAACACCATAAGTTTAAATAAAAGCAACAAATCCCTCATCCCTCGAAAACAATTGCTGAGTCAAAGAGGGAAGTGTAAACTGTATCTACAGATTACCTGAAAATAATAAAAGTGAAAATATCGAGTAATAAAACTTAGAGGATACTACTAAATTATACTCAGAGGCAAAATTCATAGTTTAAAATCTTCTTATCAGCTGAGTATATTACGCACGCTTGTAATCCCAGTACTTGGGAGGCTGAGACAGGATTGCAGGTTCATGGCCAACCTCAGCAACTTGTCAGGTCCTCTGCAACTTAATGAGATCCTGTTTCAAAATAAAGAATAAAATAGGGCTGGGGGAGTCGGGTATGATGGTGCATGTTTGTAATCCCAGCATTTGGGAGGCTGAGACCAGATGATCCGGGGTTCTTGGCCAGCCTCAGCTACCTAGTGAGGCCCTCCGCAACTTAGTGAGACCCTGTTTCAAAATAAAGAATAAAAAATAGGGCTGGAGATATAGCTCGGAGGTAGAATGCCCCTGGGTTCAATCCCCAGTACTGCAATAAATAAATAAATAAATAAATAAATAAATAAATAAATAAATAAATAAATATAGGGCTGGGGGAAGCCAGAGGTAGTGGCGTACACTTGTAATCCCAGTATTTAGGAGGCTGAGACAGGAGGATCACAGGTTCATGGACAGCCTCAGCTACTTAGTGTGAGGCCCTCGACAACTTAGTGAGATCCTGTTTCAAAATAAAGAAAAAGAAAAAATTAGGGTTGCAAAAAAAAAAAAAAGGCTGGGGGTGTGGCTTGGAGACAGAATGACCCTGGGTTCAATCCCCAGTACCACACACACACACACACACACACACACACACATATAAGTGGAAAACTCGAAAAACAAGAACAGTCTAACCCCAAAGCTAGTAGAAGACAGGAAATTATGAAAATCACAGCAGAAATTAATGAAGTAGAGAATAAAAAAGTACAGAAAATCAACAAAAGCTGGTTTCTTGAAAAAATATGTAGATAGATAAACCATTGGCCAACCTAACCAAAAGAAAGAGAGAATTACTAGCTGGGTGTGGTGGCACATGCTTGTAATCCCAGCATTTGGGAGGCTGAGACCGGAGGATCTGGGTTCTCGGCCAGCCTCAGCTACCTAGTGAGGTCCTCTGCAACTTAGTAAGACCCTGTTTCAAAATTAATAATAAAAAATAGGGCTGGGGGTTTAGCTCGGAGGTAGAATGCCCCCAAGTTCAATCCCCAGTACTGAAAAGAAAAAGAAAGAGAGAGAGAGAATCAACCCAAATTACCAAAATAAGAGATGAAAAAGGGGATATTACCACGGACAGTATGGAAATACAGAGGATCATCAGAAACTATTTTGAAAAACTATACTCCAACCAAATGGAAAATCTAGACATTGACAAATTTCTAGATACATATAACCTTCCTAAATTGAGTCAAGAAGATATAAAAAACTTAAACCAACCAATAACAATCAAAGAAATAGAAACAGCAATAAAGAGCTTACCATTGAACAAAAGCCCGGGGCCAGATGGTTTTCTAAGTGAATTTTATAAAACATTTATAGAAGAGCTAATCCCAATACTCCTCAAACTATTCTGTGAAATAGAAAGAAACGGGAGCCTTCCAAACATATTCTATGAAGCCAACATCCCATTAATACCAAAGTCAAAGAAAGACAGCTCAAGAAAAGAAAACTATAGGCCTATATCATTGATGAACTTAGATGCAAAACTGCTAAACAAAATACTAGCAATGCGCATTCAAAACCACATCAAGAAAATTATACACCATGACCAAGTTGGGTTCATCCCAGGAATGCAAGGCTGGTTCAACATACGAAAAACAATCCATGTAATTCACCACATAAACAGAATCAAAGACAAAAATCACATGATCATCTCAATTGATGCTGAAAAAGCATGACAAGATCCAACACCCATTGATGCCAAAAGCACTGCAGAGAATTGGAATAGAAGGAACATACCTCAACATCATAAAGGCAATATATACAACAGGCCCATAGCCAACATCATATTAAATGGAGAAAAACTGCAAGCGTTCCCACTAAAAACAGGAACAAGACAAGGATATCCATTATCACCTCTTCTGTTCAACATACTACTTGAGACTCTAGCCAGAGCAATAAGACAAGAGAAGGAAATCAAAGGGGTAAAAACAGGAAAAGAAGAACTAAAACTATCCCTTTTTGCAGATGACATGATACTATACTTAGAAGACCCAACAAAGTCAACCAAAAAACTTATAGAACTGATCAACAAATTCAGCAAAGTGTCTGGATACAAAATCAATCTTAAAAAATCAGAAGCTTTCCTGTATGCCAACCATAAATCCACTGAAAAAGAAATCCAGAAAACAATTCCAGTCACAATAGCACCCCGAAAAATAAAATACTTAGGGATAAACCTCACGAAAGAGGTAAAAGACTTCTATAAGGAAAACTATAAAAAGTTGAAAAATAAATCGATGAAGACCTTAGAAGATGGAAAGATCTTCCATGCTCTTGGATAGGCAGAATAAATATCATCAAAATGGCCATCCTCCCAAAAGTGATCTACAGATTCAATGCAATACCCATGAAATTACCAAGGTCATTCCTCTCAGACATAGAAAAATCAATCCTTAAATTCATTTGGAACAACAAAAAGCCCAGGAGAGCCAAAGTAGTTCTTAGCAACCAGAACCATGCAGGAGGTATCACAATACCTGACTTCAAACTCTACTACAAAGCCACAGTAATAAAAACAGCATGGTATTGGCACAAAAACAGACACATAGACCAATGGAGCATAATGGAAAATTCAGAAACAGACCCACATGCTTACAGTCAACTGATTTTTGACAAAGGAGCCAAAAATATACACTGGAAAAAAAGATAGCCTCTTTAACAAATGGTGTTGGCAAAACTGGGTAACCATATACAGGAAAATGGAAATAAACCCCACTTTCTCACCCTGCACAAGAGTCAACTCAAGGTGGATCAAAGACCTCGAAGTCAGGCCAGAGACCTTGCAGCTACTTGAAGAGGGCATAGGACCAACACTTCAACACATAGGCACAGGTAAAAACTTTCTCAACAAGACCCCAAAAGCACAAGCAACTCAAAGGAAGATCAATACATGGGGTTGCATTAAACTGAAGAGCTTCTGTGCAGCAAAGGAAACTATCAAGAACCTCAACAGAGAGCCCATGGAGTGGGAGAAAATTTTTGCCAGCTACTCTTCTGATAGAGGTCAGAATATCTAGGATATACAGAGAACTCAAGAAAATCCCAGCTAAGAAAATAACCCAATCAAAAATGGGCAAAGGATCTAAATAGACACCTCACAAAAGAAGAAATACAAATGGCCAATAAATGTATGAGGAAATGTTTTACATCATTAGCAATCAGAGAGATGCAAATCAAAACTACCTTGAGATTTCACCTAACTCCAATCAAAATGGTAATCATGAAAAAACACGAACAACAACAAATGCTGGTGAGAGTGTGGAGAAGTGAGAACCCTAATATTGTTGATGGAATTGCAAATTAGTGCAACCACTTTGGAAAACAATATGGAGGATCCTCAGACTAATGGGAATGAACCTACCATATGATCCAGCAATACCACTTCTGGGTATCTACCCAAAAGAATGGAAACCAAACTATCAGACTGACGCATGTGTATCTATGTTTATAGCTGCACAAATCACAATAGCCAAACTACGGAAACAGCCAAGATGTCCATCAACAGATGAATGGATTACAAAACTATGGGATATGTACACGATGGAATTTTACTCAGCCATAAAGAAGAAACAAAAAATCATGTTATTTGCAGGGAAATGGATGCAACTGGAAAACAACATTATGTTAAGTGAGATTAGTCAGTCACAAAGAGTAAAAAAGCATATGTTCTTCCTAATATGTGAATGCTAGGGAGAAGATGGGGCATAAGAGGGCCTCCAGATGAAAAAGGAGAAACCCTGATAAGCAAAAAAGTTGACTTAACTGAAGGGGATGGATGGGGGGGGCACCCTAATGCACATGATGTACTTTCACAAATATATCAAAGTCAATCACTAAACTGAACTTGAGAAGGAGGGAGGGTGAGGGAGTGGGGTGGGGTGGGAATAGGGGAAGGGTTAAATGAGAAATGTGTGCATATATGCCTTTATCAGCTTGTACCTAACAAAGATGTATGATTACAATGCACCAATTAATATAAAAAATAAAAAAGAATATACTAAGCTTTCAAAATATTAAGTTTGAGAAAGTCAAAAGCAAAAAAACTAATGAAGATGAGTGCAGTGCCTCACACCCGTAATCCAGATACTCGGGAGCCTGACACAGGAGAATTGCAAGTTCAAGACTAGTCTTGGCAACTTAGTGAGATCCTGTTTCAAAATTTAAAAAAATTAAAAAGAAGGGCTGAAGGTATAGCTCAGAGATAGAATGCCTATGGATTAATCCCCAGTACCACACACACACAATAACAATAACAACAACAACAAAAAAACTCTAATGAAACTAGGAGAAAAACAAAGATAAAAGGCAATAATATTAATTAATTAAAAGTTAATGACTAGAGTGAGAAAAGAATATATGTACATATAAAATGTACAGAGCTGATGACAAGATGAGGGATGAGATTAAAATATGGAGTGCTTAGAGCAAAAGGGCTGTCCCTTGTGGGGAAATAACTGAGTTCGTGCTCTACACCATGTGCAACACACATCTATGATCTTTTAAAAGGACAACACGCATTTATGATTTCAACTTATCTGCTACTGAATTTAAGTAATAAAAAGAAACTATAAATTCATTTTTAAGCTGGTTATAGTGGTGCACTCTTGTAATCCAAGTACTTGGGAGGCTGAGACAGGAGGATTGCAGGTCCAAGGACAGCATCAGCAATTTAGTCAGACCCTGTTTCAAAATAAAAAATAAAATAGGGCTAGGGGTGTATCTCAGAGCTGGAATGTCCCTGGGTTCAACCCCCAGTACCACAAAAAAAAGAGGAGAGAGGAATTTAAGACAAATTTTGCCACGGTAGGATTTTAGCAGTATCATCTAAAAACCATGTTTCAGTAAGTCCGTTTTACCATCAAACACTTTATTTACTTAACCAGATTGCATTTAGCTTTACATCCTGTCTAGAGGAAGATCCGGCTCTCAGGACCTCTATGGAGTATAGTCCCAGCACAGCCGGACAACCACTTGCCACTGCCCCCCAAAATAGCTACCACCAGGAAATCTGATGACATCACTCAGTGAGCGGACATCAGCAGTGGCCCTCGAAAAGCACACAATTTCCCAACCACTCCGGGTAGGGAACTGGAACTACCAGAATCTTGCAGCCACCCTTCTTTGTGTATGAAAATCAGAATCCAACTGAACTAATCTTCTAATAATATTTTTTTGCAACATTTAGAAAGTAGTCAATTCCAAATCAATTTTAGTAATACCGTTTTGATTTAGTCTTTCAGCTTCAAAAGCAACTGATTTTTTATTTTTGGTGGTACTGGGGATTGAATTCAGGGTCATTTCTACCTCTAAGCTACACCCCAGCCCTATTTTACTTACTTATTATTTATTTAATTTATTTATTTATAAATAACTAAGTTGCAGAGATCCTCACTAAATTGCTGAGGCTGATCGCAAATCTGTGATCCTCCTGTCTCAGCCTCCCAAGTACTGGGATTATAGGCGTACACTATCATATACCATGTCCGGCTGCAAGTGACATCTTTAGATAATGTAGAAACACTAGCCTCACTAAGTAGTTGAGGCTGGCTGAGAACCTGCAATCATCCTGTCTCAGCCTCCCAAGTACCGGCATTACACATGTGCACTACCACAGGCCAGGTATGGTACACTTCAAATCCTTTCTTTCAATTCTTTTGAAATATACAATAATTATATTAATTATGGTCACCATGTTATACAACAAATCATCAAACTTCTCTCTCCTACCTGAAACTTATATTCTTTGGACCAATGTCTCCCCTTTCCCTGTCTACCCCACACCTAACCTCTAATAACCACTATTCTACTGAGTTCAACTCTTTTAGATTCTACATGTAAGTGAGAGCATATGGTATTTACCCTTCCCTGCCTTCTTTCACCTAGCATAAAGTCCTCTAGGTTATCCATGGTATTACAAATGACAGAATTTCCTGCTTTTTAAAGGCTGAGTAATATTCTATTGAATTTACATATACCTCATTTTTTCATTCATTCACCTGATGATGGACACACTTCACTTCAGTTATTTCCGTATCTTAGCTACTGTGAATAATGCTGCAACCAACACCAGAGTGCAGCCATCTCTTCAACATACTGATTTCAATTCCTTTGGATATACACCCAGAAATGAGACTGCTAAATTGTATAGTAGTTCTACTTTTAGTTTGTGAGGAACCTCCATACTGTCAAACTGGTTGTACTATTTTATAATATACCACAAACAGAGTACCAAAATAAAAGACACCACCATTGAAAATAGCCTTTCACAGATATATGATATGAATATACTAAAACCTGAAGATAATTCAATCATCTTCATCTGAATTCAACTAGGAAAAAGATCATCAAAAATTTTAAGTTTTATCAATTTTATCAGAATATATGTAAGTAGGAAAATTAAATGGGTATTTTAAATTTTATAAAACAAGCCAGGCATGGTGGTGCACCACTGTAATCCCAGTACTTGGGAGGCTGAGAGAGGAAGATCACAGTTTTGAGTCCTCTGCAACTTAGTGAAACCCTGTTTCAAAATAAAGAATAAAAAACAGGGCTGGGGGTGTAGCTCAGAGGTAGAATGCCCCTGGGTTCAATCCCCACTACCAACAAAAAAAAAGAAAAAAAATTATAAAACATATAAACAAATATCACAATTCTGTGTGTGTGTGTACACGTGTGTGTGTGTTACTAGGGATTGAATCCAAGGGCATTCCACCTCTGAGCTACATCCCAGCCCTTTTTAATTTTTGTTTTGAAACCATCTCGTTAGGTTACCGAGAGTCTCCCTATGTTGCTGAGGCTGTCCTCAAACCTGCAATCTCCCTGTCTCAGTCTTCTAAGTACTAGGATTACAAGGGTGGGCCACCATACCCGACTATCATTTTAAGAGAGTTCTTGGCTAGGAGTGGTGGCGCACGCTTGTAATTCCAATACTTGGGAAGCTGAGACAAAAGGATTGCAGGTTCACAGCCAGCCTCAGCTTAGTGAGGCCCTCTGCAAATAAGTGAGACTGTTTCAAAATAAACAATAAAAATAGGAGTGGGGGTGTAGCTTGGAGGTAGAATGCCCCCGAGTTCAACCCCTAGTACCACAAGGCGGGGGGGAGATCCTTCGTTCGTTCTTAGGAGAAAATGGAAAAAGAAGCATTTGCATCTACAATTTGTGTATCTACACGGGGAAATGAGTTACTTATGCAACTACTACACAGTAGAAAGCTTTGTTTCCATAGAGATTATGACACAACTGATTTAGGCCTTGAATTAGAATATTCCAATTGAAATTGAAAAATGATCTTTTTGTCTAAATGAATAGTGTATTCAGTGAGAATAAAAGCTCTGCACATCTGCTGATATCATTTCCTCTTTACTTCAGTAATAATTAATAAGAATACATCTACTCAGTTCTTAAAAGAAATTCCTATCCCCCCAAAATCTTGCAAGTGCCTGAAAATTCTGGGAATGCTTTATCTCTATAGGATTTAGAAAATACTGACCATAGAGAGCCAACACAAAACACAGCAGATCTCTCTCTGCTCGTTTCACATCTGTTACACTTAAGTATTCTCTTACAGTGTGAGGAGCAAGACAAGTCAGTTCTGTCTTCCTTCAGCACTATTACCTAAATTCAAAAGACAAGCTATATGCTGGGGGAGGAAGGGAAGGCATAAACTTATTAACCAAAGCACAAAAAAAGTCAGAATGTTAAGTTTCAAAAGGAATGAAACATGTGATTCATAAATATAGCACTTGTGTAAACATTTCAAAGCTCCACACAGCCCTAGCAAAAGCCTAGGAGGCTTGATAGGAGCCTGGAGTCCTTAAAGCATGAGTTCTAACTTCTTCAAACCTCTTTCAACTCCTTAAAAGCCTTATGTCTCAAGACTCAAGCGGAGGGGAGCTTCTCCTATGCATTTGGATCCAGCCTCCTCCTGGATGAGGGGCCATGTCTAGGTGTTCCCAAGGCACCCTGGGCTGACCTTCAACACAATGAAACTCTGAGCATGTGTTTCTCCTACCAGACTAAGCTTCCAAGTCCTGTTAACCTGCATAAAACCAGTAAGTAAAGTGCAGTGCTCGGTAACTTGTCTGCTGCATGAACCAATTACTGAATGACTGAAGTCCCAACATCTCCTCATACTTTGGTAATAAATGCTTTTAAATGAAATTTCTAGGAAAAAAGAGAAGCAACCCTAGTCAGAGTAAAATGAGGACTGGCCAGATATCCTGGTATTCTTCTGTTAGAAATCATTTTGTTCCTTTTCTAGTTTCACTGTAAAATCTTTCCAACTGACTGAATATTCTACCTCATTCTCAAGTTTCCAAAGAAATGATGCAATCTTTAATTTTATTACAGTTGAGTATACCTTCAACCTAACCATATAGTCCAAGTTCTGTTTGATTAGATTTTTGTTCTGTTATCACTGTTGGGCAGTTTTGCTTCTCACTTAAATTTTCAACTAGAGCAGGGTGTGGTGGCGCATGCTTGTAATCCCAGTACTTGGGAGGCTGAGACAGGAGGATCACAGGTCCAAGGACAGCCTCCGTCAAGTAGAGAGACTCTCATCAATCTAGCGAAACCCTGTTTCAAAAACAAAAATAAAACAGGGCTGAGGGTGTAGCTGAGAGATAGAATGTCCCTGGGTTCAATCCCCAGTACCACAAAAATAAATAAATTTTCAATTATTTTTTTGTCTAGGTATCTTGGAAAAGCTTGATTTCCTTCTGAAAAACTTTCTATTTAAATTATAAGATATAATAAATGAAGCCGAGTGTGGTGGTGCATGCCTGTAATTCCAGTACTTGGGAGGCTGAGGCAGGAGAATCACAGGTTCCAGGCCAGTGAAGTTGCCTAGTGAGACCTGGTTTCAAAATAAAAAATAAAAATGGCTGCTGGGCATGGTGACGCATGCTTGTAATCCCAGTACTTGGGGGGCTGAGACTGGAGGATCCTGGTTCGTGGCCAGCCTCAGCTACTTAGTGAGGCACTCTGCAATTTCGTGGGACCCTGTTTCAAAATAAAGAATAAAAATAGGACTAGGGGGTGTAGCTTGGAAGTAGAATGCCTCTGGGTTCAATTCCCAGTACCACAAAAAAATAAATAAAAATAAAAAAGGCTGAGGGTGTAGCTCAGAGGTGGAACGCCCCTGGGTTCAGTCCTCAATACCATATACAGCACATAGATACACACAAAAAGATATATGTGAAAGACAGTGCTGGTTTTGAACACACATAACTGACTCTAGGAGAACCTTGTGAAATAGCATCTTCCTGAGAGCCTCTAGAAGGAGTCAGCCCTGCCTGGATCTTGACTTGGAACTTCAGCTCTCCTGAACTGTGAGAGAATAAGAGAATTACTTCCTCTTGTTTCAACCCACCTAGTGTGGTAGGTTAGAGCAGCCCTGGAAATTTGCATTAAGAAACAGTAGGCAGAAAAGTTGTGAGACTTGTCCAGGTTTCAAGAATGGAGGAAGCGCTAGTCCCATTTAACAGGCCCTAGTTCAATCCCTAGTACCAAAACAATTATTTTTTTTCTTAAAGTACTAGTCCCATTTAACAGGCTTAATGGGAGAAAAGGATTTAAAATGTTTTTTTCTTCCATTAACCTGAAAGAGCTTTGTTTATTCAGTCTACCAGTTATAGAGCAAACTGTTGGCTAACCGGAATATAGGATCTTGAGTGTTCACTCTTCAGAGGGGTGGGGGAGTGGATATAAAACTTATCCAGATTTATTTCATGCGTTGTCATTCATTACCAAGCTCTTTTTTTTTTCTGAGTGGGAAGTTCTTCAGTGATGTCTAACAGGCCCTGCCCTGCCAGCCCTTAAATCCCCCACAGTTCAGATGTTGCCAAGTAATGGCTATGCCTTGGAGCATACAGACCAAAACAGAGTTAGAAGAGTATAAAAACAAACCACCTATCCAAACTTCTTGTTCTCATCTGTCAGCAGTCTTCTTTCAGGCCACATTTGATAAGGTGATTAAGTTAGCCTTTGTAGGCTACCCTATGGTGCCTTTTTCTCAAGAAGTCTTCACTATGCAAGGGATCTGTTTTTATTAAAAAATAAAAAGGCCTAGGTGGCCAGCATAGTAGCACACACCTGTAATCCCAGTGCTTGGGAGGCTGAAACAGGCTCTCAGCAATTTATCAAGATCCTGTTTCAAAATAAATAAATAAAATCGGTAGGGGGTGTAGCTCAGAGGTAGAATGTCTCAGGGGTTCAATTCCTAACACTACAAAAAAAGGGGAAGGCTGGAGGTATAACTCAGAGGTAGAATGGCCCTAGTTCAATCCCTAGTACCAAAACCACAAACAAAACAATTCTTTTTTTTTTTCTTAAGGTACTAGGGACTGAACCTAGGGGTGCTCTATCACTGAGCTACATCCCACACCCTTTTCATTTTTAAATTTTGAGACAGGGTCTAAGTTGCCCAGGCTGGCCTCCAACTTGTGATCCTACTTCAGCTTCCCAAGTAGCTATTATGATTTTCATTTGTTCTGTGACACTTTCCAGTGATTATCCTTTATCATTGCTTTGTTTTTCACATTCTTTTCTTCATCATTTTTCTTGTATTATGTCTGACTAAATCCCAAGTGGTATACATCATTTGATTACTCAGTTTTGAGGACAGTCTCTCCTGGTCCAGCTATGTGAAGAAGATTCACTCGAAGAGCCAGGGCCATGTTTTTTCAGGCAGGACTGTATACATGTACATGTAAGGTGGAGGAAGATATTCTTGAGCTGCTTTTTCTTCCCAATCAAAAGTAACAGACAGCTATGGGGACTGTGCACAGTGTAAGAGTCTTTTTCTTGTTGTTGTTGTTTTCCTGCTACCACCTGGGCAGACAGCTTCCTGCAAGTACTCCTTGTCTAAATCCTCACTCAATCCTGCCTCCCCCACATTTGGACCTTGAGAGCTTGTTTGGAGGTTCTAGCAGAGGAGCGCAGCTACTCGGATACCCTTGACCGAAGACCGGTCCTCCTCTATTCGGGGAAGGTCGCCCTCTTTGACCGAGCGCAGCTTCGGGAGGGACGCACATGGAGCGGTGAGGGAGGAAGGGGACACCCGCCTAGCCAGCCAGATCAGCCAAATCAACCCTGGCGATCAATGGGGTGACAGATGTTGCAGCCAGATCGCCCTCACATCCCCTCCCCCACATTTGGAATCAAACTGGACCCACAGAGGGTCCTGCCTCCAATTTGTATACTCATTTCCACTATTTTGAATGAAGGGTTTTGCTTTTGAATTCCAGGGTATACCCTTCACCTTGGAAAATGTTATTTTCTAGGGTTTAGTTTGTCTTTGCCTTTGCTTCTCTTTCTCTCTTTCTTCTCTCCCTCCCCTGGTACTAGGGATTGAACCCAGAGGCATTCTACCTCAGAGCTACACCTCCAGTCCTTTCTTAAAATTTTGAAACGGGGTCTCACTAAATTGCTGAGGGCCTCGCTAAGTTGCTGAGGCTGGCCTGAAACCTGCAATCCTCCTACCTTAGCCTCCCAAGTACTGGGATTATAGGCATGTGCCACTATGCCCAGCCTTCTTCTCTTTTCCTAAAATCTGTAGCTACAAGTGTCTTCTTGTCTATTTCTTCTGTTATTCTGTCAAAAACCCTTTCTACTTATTTTCTGGCTTGGGTGTTAGATTTCTCCTCATTTCTTTAAAGATGAGAGTTTTCGCCGGGCGTGGTGGCACATGCTTGTAATCCCAGTACTTGGGAGGCTGAGACAGGAGGATCGCAGGTTCAAAGCCAGCCTCAGCTACTTAGTGAGACCCTGTTTCCAAATAAAGAATGAAGAATAGGGCTGAGGGTATAACCTGAAGATGGAATGCCCCTGGGTTTAATTCCCAGTACTGCAAAAAAAAAAAAAAAAAAAAAAAAGATGAATTTTCATTCTTGTTTTTCTCCTAGTTGCTTAAGGATAATTTCCCTGGGGAGGAAGGACAAAAGCTGACTTTATCACATTCAAATATTTTTCTTTTTTTTTTTTTTTTTTCTCCAAAGACAAAATGGATTTGTTGTTGTTAGTCTTGTTTTGGTACTGGGGGATTGAACCCAGGCACATTCTATCTCTGAGCTATACCCCCAGCCCTATTTTTTTTTTGAAGCAGGGTCTCTCTAAATTGCTGATGCTGTGAACCTGCAATCTTCCTGTCTCTGCCCCCCAATACTGGATTACAAGCATGTGCCACCACATCCAGCTCAAAATGTGTTTGAAATTACTTTGAATATAAATCTAGGCGTGGTGGTGCACACTTGTAATCTCAGTACTTGGGAGGCTGAGAGAGGACAATCGCAGGTTCACGGCCAGCCTCAGCTACTTAGTGAGATCCTACACAACTTAGTGAGACCCTGTTTCAAAATAAAGAATAAAAAGTAGGGCTAGGGGTGAATAGCTCAGAGGTAGAATGCCCCTGGGCTCCATTCCAGCACTGCAAAAATAAATAAATAAATAAATAACTTTGAATATAAAGTATTCAAAAATACACACTCAAAAATCCAGACAATACAGAAAGAGAGCAAAGGAAAAAATAAAAAGCCATTATCTGGAATCTTCTCACTCTAACTTAATCCCTGTTAATATATTGAGCACATATCTTTTTTTTTAAATGCATATAAATCAACTTTTTCTCTTAAAGCTGCATCTTTTGCTGGACATATAAATCTAAATTATAATTTTTAGTAGATACATAATATTCAAGAAAATTTCCTTTTAACAAAGTGTATCATGAGACACTGAAATGATTAAGCTTTAAAATAAACAATTCCATAAACCAGAAGTCATACCCTATAAAGATCAAGTTTTCCACATTCTAGTTTCCTTGTAAATCAAAGAAAATGAGAAGTTTATTCCACAGGCTTTTAGAAATAAAACAAGGAGGCACAGATCTTTAAAAGCAAGGTAACTGTCATAAATGTCTATGTAACCCTGTTGTACTCAAGAAATGTATAAAAAATCCGTGCTGGAAAAAAAAAAAAAGCAAGGTAACCAAGGGTTCTTTAAAAGTTACCATTCCCACAACCTTTGTTCCCTTTATAATAAATGTGTGGTACTTTCCTGGTTTCTCATTTACAAGATGGATAAAATCCAAGTGACAAAATTATCCAAATCGTACACCATGATGGACAATCTCTATAGGTAAGACTGTCAAGATAATTACAGACTGCTCCTTTAACATCAGCAGATGAGTTTGTACTATGGTGTAGAGCAAAGGAACATGTGCAAACTGCCTGTTGTCTGTGAATTTTCATTAAACTGCCTTTTCTAATCCATCTCCTTAATTAGTAGATTCTTAGAGCTATACAAACACTGAATTGCAAAGCTGGTTGCAGCTATAAAGTAGTGAAAACATTTTGTTCTTTCTCTCAGGAGATCTTAGAAACAACTTTTTTCAAAGAAACATCCCCCAGACAAAAATGAACAAATCTCCAGATGGCAAAGCACTGGCATGTGCCAAGGAACAAAAATTGTAAGTGCAAAAATATTCCAACAAATGTTTGAGAGTAGCTTGTGAGTTAGGATATGCCCCTTACAAACTGGGCAACCCCTGATTCAGCAAGCCAGCAATCAAACCAATACTAACTTCCTATCATAAGGAGGATAAGAAGCAGGTTTATACGTGAAATTGCCATTCATTCATTTCAACAAACATTTACAGAGCACCTTTTATGCACTAAACCTACAGAGTACTGAAGTTAGAGAAATAAAATTATGGACAGGCACTGTGTTGCATGCCTGAAATCCTATTACTTGAGAGGCCAATATAGGAGGATCACAGGTTCAAAGTTAGCATGCAGTAACTTAGCAAGGCCCTGTTTTCAAATGAAAAGTAAAACAGGCTCAGGGTTAAGCTCAGAGGTAGAGCGCCACTGGGTTCAATCCCCAGTACAACACATGCACAAACAAGAATCCTAGCTCTCAGAAGCTAAATATAGCAGGATACAAAATACAAACAATTACAACACTTTGTAAATGTTTAACAACAGAACTTGTACAGAGAGTGACTGAGAAGTGACTGATTAACTCTGCCCAAAGGAAAAAAAATATCACAAAACTTTTCAGAGGAGTAATGCCTGCTGAGGTAAATCTTAAAGATATAGGGCTCTTCAAGGTAAGAACATTCTGGAAAGACAAAACATCATGTGCAAAGGCATGGAAGGGTGAAGCCAATGGGGTTCAGTTACAAGGATAAGTGGGGCTGAGATGCTGGGTTCCATATTAAATGAAGCTACAGAGAGGGCAGGGTCAGGTGACAGAGGGGAGCCTCAGGAATAGTGCTGCAGTCAGGTGAGCACTCAAGTGCCCAGGCATAGATACTACGTCAAAACAACAAAACTAACTCCAGATACCCCCAGCTCACAGGCAGAGGTGCTCCTACATTCACTACTCTGATCACAGCCAGCCCTGAAAGTCACTAATTCTCTCTTCTTTTTTTTTTTTTTTTGCGGTACTGGGGATTGAACTCAGGGGCATTCTACCTCCGAGCTACACACCCAGCCCTATTTTTTATTCTTTATTTTGAAACCGAGTCTCACTAAGTTGCGGAGTGCCTCACTAGGTAGCTGAGGCTGGCCGCGAACCCGGATCCTCCGGTCTCAGCCTCCTGAATGCTGGGATTACAAGCGTGCGCCACCACGCCCGGCTAATTCTCTCTTCTTATAGAAGGAAAACAGTGGAGGCAAGACAAAGCCACATCACAGGTTAAACAAACAGATATTCCACAAGCAGAAGACAAAACTCAGGCAGGGTCATAAAAGCTGTTTTCAAACATCTTCAGGACTTTGCAAAAGGGAAGAGCTACAATGGTTGTGGGCCTCCACTTGGTGGAACTAGAGCTGACCTGTCGAGCCCCACATAAGGAAGACTCAACCGTAACAGCTCTGTAGGTCACACTCTCAAACCATCTCCTCTCCCTACCTTCCCCTGATGGCAGCAGAGACCAGATGCTCCTGCTTAGACTGAAGCAGGGCTTGGGAACGCAGAACCCTAGCCAGTGGGACATGTGGAGAGGTTGGCCAACGGAGACAGGTTTTGTGGGGAGATTCCACCCTGTTAAATTAAGTGACCCTGCCTGCCTGCCTGCCTTAAACACTGTCATGTGAGTAAATGATTCTTGAAGATAGAGCTGCTACTTTACATCCAGAGAGAGTGGCTGCATGGATCCCCAACTCACCATCCTCAACCTCTCTTCAACACCTCTTTGTTATGTGAGAAAAGCAATGAATGCTCTTGGCTGCAAATGCAGAGTCCTAACCAACACTGTCTAACCCTCAGTGACAAACAATGACAGAATGTGCAGCTCAAAGCTGAAGGCCTGGCAGGACTGTCCAGTGGAGTCAGGCACAGAAGAGGTTCCAATCTCCAGGTTTTGAAGTTTCAATATTCTACCTTCTCATAATTACATTCTGCATCTCTCACACACTCAAAAAAAAAAAAAAAAAAAAGAAAGAAAAAGAAAAAAAATCTGGTAGGAAAAAAGGATTAAATGGAAGTAAAATGCTGTATATTTTGATATAAGGCAAAATATAATGGATAAGGACAAAAAACAGCCTTCAGTAAAAAAAAAAAAACAGCCATCATCTCTATAAATTTGTGAATGATGACTCAAGTTTAAAGAAAGCCATTTAAAACAAACCAACAAAAGAATCATAAGTACAGAACAGACCTGAAAGAGTCTGAAACAAATACAAGGTATAGACAAAAGGAAAAGACAGGCAGGAGTGTATGTTTCTGCCTATGGCCAATACTAGTGCATTGAGAAAATACCTTTTAATGGAAAGTTGAGCCATTAAAAAAAAAAAACTGGCATGGGGAGAATCCTACTACCCATGGTTAAAACACAAATACTGGCAAAATATCAGATTACTGTTTACAAGAATTTCAAGGCTGGATTGCCTAAATGAAATACCAGAATTGTATCCACTCAAGAATAGCTCTGCATAGTCTTCAACTTGACAAACATTTTTATTCTTTATATCCTTCTCAACAGGTTAATTTCTGCTGCCATCAACCCTTTTGGGTGGACTCCAATTTAACTCAGTATTTACCGAGTCCTAACCATATGCACTGAAATATGCTTCAAGCCAAAGATAAAAATGGGAGAAAGACATAATGCTTTGTGATGTCAAGGAAACTACAGTTGACAGGAGAGGACTAGACTACACCAGGTGAACAGAGAGAAGTCTTCACTGTTCTGGGAGATAGGAGGGAGAATCAGTAGGAAGTAGTATTTGAGATGGGTCTTAAAAGCAGGTAGGATTCTGAGAGGCAAAAAAGGCCAAGGTTACAATCCAAATAAATGACACACTAAGCAAGCAAAGAATGAGTTTTTTTCCCCTACCAAACTGTGAAATACAGAGAACAGATAATACTTTTGGTTAGGAATGTAAGCTGATATATTTGTGAAGGACAATTTAGCAATACATATGCAAAGTTTTAAAAATGTTCGTGTTTTGTGATTTAGCAGTTCAAGTTATACAAACATATCCTAAAGAAAGATTATGACATATTATGCCATGTATATATAGTTTGTATTCTCACTTTGTTTATTGGTACTAAGGATTGAGCCCAGGGGCATTCTATCGAGCTACAGCCCCCTGCCCTTTTTTATTCTTTTATTTCATTTTTGAAACAGGGTCTTACTAGGTTGCTGAGAGTCTCACTACACTGCTGAGGCTGTCCTCAAATCTGTGATCCTCCTGTCTCAGCCTCCTCAAGTACTGGGATTATAGGCATGCACCACCATGCCCAACTTCTGCACACCTGTAATCCTAGTACTTGAGAGGCTGAGACAGGAGGATCACAGGTTTGAGACCTGACTCAGCAATTTAGCAAAACTCTCAGCAACCTACCAAGATCTTGTTTCAAAATAAAATAGGAGCCTGGCGTAATGGCACACGCTTGTAATCCCAGTATTTGGGAGGCCAAGACCAGAGGATCAGGGTTCGTGGTCAGCCTCAGCTACTTAGTGAGGCTCTCTGCAACTTAGTGAGACCCTGTTTCAAAATAAAGAATAAAAAATAGGACTGGGGATATAGCTTGGAGGTAAAATGCCCCTGAGTTCAATTCCAGTACCTCAATAAATAAATAAATTAATTAATTAAAAAAATAGGTCTGGGGGGTATAGCTCAGAAAAGAGAGGGGGGAAGGGGAAGGGAGGGGAAAGTTAAGAATGATAGTTAAATGTTACCAACACTATTATGTGTTTAAATACTATTCCAATACAATGTAAAACTACAAAGTGTTTATAATAATAGAAGTATATTGATTGTCATAGAATATGTTCACATAGCAGGGCATAGCAGTGCACTTTTGTAATCCTAGTACTTGGGAGGCTGAGACAGGAGGATCACAGGTTGGTGGCCAGCTTCAGCTACTTAGTGAGACCCTCTGCAACTTAGTGAGACCCTGTTTCAAAGTAAAGAATAAAAAATCAGAGCCGGGGTGGTGGCTCACACTTGTAATCCCAATACTTGGGAGACTGAGATAGGAGGATCGTAGGCTCAAAGCCAGTCTCAGAGCTGGGTGTGGTGTTGCACGCTTGTAAGCCCAGTACTTGGGAGGCTGAGACAGGAGGATCGCAGGTTCGTGGCCAGTCTCAGCAACTTGTGAGGCCCTCCGCAATTTAACGAGACCCTGTTTCAAAATAAAGAATAAAATAGGGTTAGGGGCATAGCTTGGAGGTAGAATGCCCCTAGGTTCTATCCCAAGTACTACACACACACACACACACACACACACACAGCCTCAGCAACTTTAACAAGGCTCTCAGCAACCTACTCAGACCCTGTTTCCAAATAAGAAATAAAATTGTACTGGGGGTATAGCTAAGAGGTAGAATGCTACTGGGCTCAATTCCTAGTACTCCTAGTACCACCACCACCAAAAAAAAAAAGAACATGTTCACATAAACTTTAAAAGGTTTCATTATTTGTTTTTTCAGATACACATTTACCTATAGAAAAATGAAAGAAAAAAAGATATGCAACAAAAAACCAGTTGTTGTAAGTGGTAAAATACCATGATTTTTATTTTCTTGGTTTTGCTTCACTATATTTTATAATTTTCTAGAATGAACGATAGCATTTTCATAATAAAAACATGAAACTATGTAAATTTTCTAAAATATATGAGCAAAAATTTAGTCATTTTATGGCACTATTCCACAAAAATTATTGTTTTATAATGGAATGTTTTGCAAGATGACAGTGAATGCCATTAGTCATCTTCACAAATTTCTTTGAAAGAGCAAGAATAACTAAGCACACCGAGTAAGTCACAGTAAGGGGGAAAAGGCAGATTGTTCTTCAGATTGTTCAGATTGACAACAGCATGTTGTCTCTAAAAGACTTCATTCTCAAAACTGCTTTCCAGTTTCCACGCCAACAGTAGAAAGCCTTTCCCAGGGACTGTTTTACCACCAACACTACCTTCCTCAGGCAGGGTGGCTGTCTCTATTATAGATTCTTCAGCTTCCATATACTTATGTATTTCAGATTGTCTGCAAAAAGAAATATGTCCTCAGAGGGGCAAGGTGGTACACACCTGTAATCTCAGTACTTGGGAGGCTGAGACAGGAGGATTGCAAGTTGCAGTCCAGCCTCAGCAACTTAGTGAGACCCTGTTTCAAAGTAAAAAATTAAAAAAGGCTGGGGGTGTAGCTCAGAGAATACAGGAGGAGCTCTTTATTTCACATGTGTATGCTACTCTTTTAGAAAAGTGAATGGCAAAGATTAGGATTTAGTTGTACGTAAATTCTGATTACTGGTCTGGACCACAGCCCATTCTGCAGTACACAAACTCTCCATATCTGGTCTACAATCCAACAGAGCATAGAGGGCTTCCTGGTAGGTGACGAAAATGGGTCCAAAACAGAGAGGACTTTCTTTTGTCCTTACAGGTAATCATTCCTTGGGTTTTTCATCTTTCCAACTAAGAACCACATAGTGGTAAAATTTGATTAGAGATAAAATTTGGTGTTCAAAACTACACGTTTGTAATCCCAGTACTTGGGAGATTGAGACCGGAGGATCTGGGTTCACAGCCAGCCTCAGCTACTTGATGAGGTCCTCTGCAACTTAGTGATACCCTGTTTCAAAATAAAGAATAAAAATAGGAAGCCGGGCGTGGTGGCGCACGCTTGTAATCCCAGCATTCGGGAGGCTGAGACCGGAGGATCCGGGTTCGAGGCCAGCCTCAGCTACCTAGTGAGGCACTCCGCAACTTAGTGAGACTCGGTTTCAAAATAAAGAATAAAAAATTGGGATGGGGGTGTAGCTCGGAGGTAGAATGCCCCTGAGTTCAATCCCCAGTACCGCCAAAAAAAAACAAAAAAA
>PVLC010009191.1:7380-21996 GCA_004027655.1 Graphiurus murinus | reverse complement strand
ATTCAAAATAAAAAAAAAAAAGAATAAAAAATAGGGCTGGGGGTATAGCTCGAAGGTAGAATGCCCCTGAGTTCAATCCCCAGTACTGAAAAAAAAAAAAAAAAAAAAAAACTAGTGGCAAAGCATGTTTACCATTCTTTAACATGCTAACAAACATCAAATTATAAAGGTGAATATATGAATTATATTTCAGTTTTTTATTTTTATTTTTGGTACTGGGATTGGGTGTTCTACTTCTGAGCTACACCCCCAAACCTTTTTGAGACAATCTTGGGAGAAAAAACTTGGAAGATTCACAATTCACTACAAAGGTACAATAATTAAAGGAATGTGGTACTGATATAAAAGACAGATATACAGACCGGTGGGATTGAATAGATAGCCCAGAAATAATTTCATGCATATATGAGCAAATTTTTTTTTTCTGGCAGTACTAGGGATTGAACCCAGGGACATTCTACCTCTGAGCTACACCCTCAGCCCTTATTCTTTATTTTGAAACAGGGTCTCACTAAGTTGCAGAGGGCCTCACTAAGTAGCTGAGGCTGTCCAAGAACTGCAATCCTCCTGTCTCAGCCTCCCAAGTACTGGGATTACAAGCATGTGCCACCACGCCTGGCCATGGGCAAATAATTTTTAGCAAGGGAGAACAGACAGTCTTTCTCAGCAGATGGTGCTGGGGAAACTGGACATTAAAAGAATGAAGTTCATCATTTATATAACACCATGTTCAAAAATTATCTCAAAACGGATCAAAGACCTAAATGCAAGACCTAAAATACAAAACTCTTAGAAGAAAATGTAGGGCAAAAGCTTCACAATACTAGATTTGGCAATAATTTCTAGATATGACACTAATGGGAGAGGCAGTAAAAGAAAAATTAAACATCAAAATTTTAAATTTTTTGTACATCGAAGTATCAACAGAATAGAAAGACAAACTGCAGAATGGGAGAAAATACCTGTAAATCATATAGATAGGAGATTAATATTGAGAATATAGGGAGAATTCAACAACTTAACAAGAAATAATGTGATTCAAAAATAGGCAAAGGATGGGTGTGGTGGCTCACACCTGTATTACCAGTACTTGAGAGACTGAGACAGGATAATCACAGGTTCAAAGCTAGCTAGTCTCAGCAACTTAGCAAGACCGTGTTTTAAAATTAAAAATAAATAGAGCTAGCCGGGCGTGGTGGCCCACGCTTGTAATCCCAGCATTCGGGAGGCTGAGTCCAGAGGATCCGGGTTCGCAGCCAGCTTCAGCTACCTAGTGAGGCACTCCGCAACTTAGTGAGACCCTGTTTCACTAAGGAATAAAAGATAGGGCTGAGGGTATAGCTCGGAGGTAGAATGCCCCTGAATTCAATCCCCAGTACCGCAAAAATAAATAAATAGAGCTGGGGCTGTAGCTCAGAGGTAGAATGTCCCTGGTTTCAATCCCTAGTAGCAAAAGAAAAAGAAGAGCGAGCTAATAAAAACTTACCCCTTGCTGGGCATGGTGGCGCATGCTTGTAATCTCAGCATTTGGGAGGCTGAGACAGGAGGATCCGGGTTCGTGGCCAGCCTCAGCTACCTACTGAGGCCCTCTGCAACCTTGTAAGACCCTGTTTCAAAATAAAGAATAAAAAATGGGGCTGGGGGTATAGCTCGGAGGTAGAATGCCCCTGAGTTCAATCCCCAGTTAAAAAAAAAAAAAAAAAACTTACTCCTTTACGCCTCTTAGGAAAAGTGTCATTTGTCACATTATCTCAAAAACTCCATAAGGTAGAATTTATTATTTCCATTTCAGAGAAGTTAGTAACTTGTTCAAAGTGTATATAGTGACAGAGGCAGGATACGGAGTCTCTTTTTTCTACTACATTACAGAGGCCTCTGATCTTTTAATTTCTCCAGTAAGCCCTTTAGGACTAAAATTGCTATGGTCCAAATCTATAAATTTTGTATGTAAATACCATCTCCCCGCCTTTGCAAAACATTTCTGCTTCCCCTTTTCTCACTAACAAATGCAGGGTCATTCTGTGTAGCCCTTAATACAGCAGCCATATGTTCCTGATAGAGGAAAAAATGACAAGATCTCAAGGCTCCAGTTAACATTCGCAGATTTTAGTACAACTCTGGATGGAGCGGTTCTTCAGGAAATGGTTAGAGTTGAAGTGGACCAAGTTCTCTAAATCTCCCCTCACTCTTGTTTCCAAAACAAAAGATGGGGAGAATTACATAAATCAATATAATAATATTATACTTTCTTCATTATCAAAGGTAAGTTATATAACTGTGAATTACATAATCATTTTCAAGTTAAATTTGAAAGTTAATTTCCAAATATATTTTTTTTTAAAAAGTCTTAAGCCAGGCATGGTGGTGCACCCCTGTAATCCCAGTACTTGGGAGGCTGAGACAGGAGGATCGCAGGTTAGACATGAGGATCACAGGTTTTAGGTCAGTCTCAGCAACTTAGTGAGGCCCTCTGCAACTTAGTGAAATCCTGTTTCAAAATAAAAAAAGGGCTGGGTGTAACTCAGAGTGAGAATGCCCCTGGGTTCAATCCCTAGGACCCCCCCCAAAAAAAAAACCTTAATCTACTTTTTAGAGTCTAATAGGTACTATCTTTTTTTTTGTGTGTGTGGTACTGGGGATTGAACCCAGGGGCAGGGGTACTCTACCTCTGAGCTACACCTCCAGTCCTATTTTTTTTTTTTTTTTTTTTTTGCGGTACTGGGGATTGAACTCAGGGGCATTCTACCTCCGAGCTACACCCCCAGCCCTATTTTTTATTCTTTATTTTGAAACCGAGTCTCACTAAGTTGCGGAGTGCCTCACTATGTAGCTGAGGCTGGCCGCGAACCCGGATCCTACGGTCTCAGCCTCCCGAATGCTGGGATTACAAGCGTGCGCCACATTTTTTATTCTTTATTTTGAAACAGTATCTCACTAAGTTGCAGAGAGTCTCACTAAGTAGCTGAGGCTGGCTGCCAACTGGATCCTTTGGCCTCCCAAGTACTGGGATTACAAGCATGTATCACCACGCCCAGCTGGTACTATGTATCTAAACTATTCTTTTTTGAACAATAAAATTGAACCTTCCGTTTTAGGTCCCTGCTATATTATTGAATGCTTGTAACTTTTTAGGCATTGAACAGACCATTTTACATTCAAAAGTTAAATGTTGACAACTATCCCCATTTTACAAATAAGAAAACACTACAGTTATATGACTTGACAAAAGTCAAAAAGTAGGCAGTGGTAGGGCTGGGATTTGACTGGTACAATCTGGCTCCAGACCTGTCTCCTAACTACATAACACAAGAAGGAAAAATCCAACAAATATAGCCTAAATGTAAATGTCATAAATTTATCTTCCTACTGGGATTGTTGGGGCACTGCTTTTGGCTAAGTTCTGTCAAGTTAGAATGGTAAATGAGACTGTGCCATTTTCCTACATCTAGTTGGAAAAGAAACAACTCAAGATAGAAGATACTTATGATACTTGCAGAGTCGTTTGAAGGGAGGGGGTGGGAAGAAGAGCCAAGATTTCAATACTAAAGAAAGAAAAAGGAAACAAAGACTCTGGGGTTGACTTCCAGGACATCTTTCTCAGGCTTAAAATAGACCTGACCTTAGGACTGTCATGAGAAAAGCCAGAACAAATGAAGTCATCATATATAAACTGTTCATTCTCAGGAACGTGACCAGTGGGCACAAAACTAGGTTAAGAGACACCACTGACCCAACATTGCTTCCCTCTTTCAGCTGGTTTTCCTACAGATCACACTTTAAGGCTATTAAAGTTACTATGATCTCAAAAATGTTCCAGGCAACTTCAAGGGCTCCAACCTCATGGTTCCACCAAGCTCTCACTTCCCAAACCACAAGCTGAAGGGTGAAGGGAAGGGTGGTGCTGTCCCTCTGAGGTCAGGCAACTCAGCTCATGGTTTGACAATTTCTAGCAGGCAAACACTGTGGTAGTGCCTGGAGACACAATGGCTGCCAGGAACCAGCCCTGTCTCTGCTCTCTTGAGGCCCAGAGATCAGGAGCAGAGCAATTGCTCACACATGTGAAATCACAGCTGGGGGGTGCCAGTGGTGCATGTCATAGAGAAACTGGACTGGGTGTGTATGCAGAAGGCAGGGAAACAGCTGATCAGGAAAGATTTCCCAGAGGACAAGTGGGATTTGAGTGAAAAGGAATAAGACTGAGACTGAGGCAAAAGCACATGACAAATCCCTACAACAAAAGGTGGCAAACACACATGAAGGCTCTGGTTCAAGTATAATGCATACCCAGGGGCTCTTTAATAGGAATTTTTGCTGAAGGTTAACATACTTACAGAAATAATATAAGTGTAGCTTGGTCAATTATCATAAAATGAACTCATCTGTAAAACTACTACCAGGTCAAAAACAGAACATTTCCAGTACTCAGAAGCCCTCACACCTCCAAACACCACCCCCTCCCTCTTTCCCGAAGGCCCATGTTCTCCTGACTGCCAAGCACCACAGTTCTGCCTAGTTTTGAACTTTGAATAAACCAAATCATATAATGTGTAATCTTTTGTTGTCTGATTTCTTTCATTCAACATTCTGTTTACGAAATTCCCCCATGGTGTTTCAGTTAGCAATGGTTCCTTCATTTCCATTGTTATCAAGTATTTCATTGTAGGCTTATACCACTTTTTTTGGGAGGGGGGCACTGGGAATTGAACCCAGAGGCATTCTACCTCTGAGCTACACACCAGCTCTATTTTATTTTTATTTTGAAACAGGGTTTTGGTAGGTTGATGAAAGTCTCACTGCTTGCTAAGGCTGTCCTCAAAACCTGTGATCCTCCTATCTCCACCTCTCAATTCATTCTCCTTTTGATGAATGGTGGGCTTATTTCTAGTTATTAGCCACAATGAACATACTAGCACTACTTGATATTTATGTGGGGGGGGTGCTGGGGATTGGACACAGGGGCATTATACCTCTGAGCTACACCCCAGCCCTAATTTACTTTTTACTTTGAAACAAGGTCTCACACTGAGTGCTGGCTGTGAAACTGTGATCCTCTTGTCTCGGCCTCCCAAGTACTGGGATTATAAGCATGCACCACCACACCCAGCTACCATGTGACTTTTTTTTTTTTTTTTTTTTTTTTTGCGGTACTGGGGATTGAACTCAGGGGCGTTCTACCTCCAAGCTATACCTCCAGCCCTATTTTTTATTCTTTATTTTGAAACCAAGTCTCACTAAGTTGCGGAGTGCCTCACTAGGTAGCTGAGGCTGGCCGCGAACCCGGATCCTCCGGTCTCAGCCTCCCAAATGCTGGGCTTACAAGTGTGCGCCACCACGCCCGGCTTTACCATGTGACTTTTGATGAACACACAACATCTCTGTTGGCTATCTACCTAGAAGTAGAATTGGTAGGTGAGAATATGCTTTATTTCAACTTTAGTATTTCCAAATCTTACTAATAAACATTCTTACTAACAGTTTATAGTTTTGTTTTGTTTTTTTGCAGTACTGAGGATTGAACTCAGGGGCATTCTACCTCCAAGCTACACCCCCAGTCCTATTTTTTTATTCTTAATTTTGAAACAGGGTCTCACTAAATTGCGGAGGGCCTCACTAAATAGCGGAGGCTGGCTGTGAACCCGGATCCTCCTGTCTAAGCCTCCCCAATACTGGGATTACAAGCGTGTGCCACTACACCCGGCCTAGTATTTGTTTTGTGTATAGTTGACTTTTGTTATAATGGACAAGATCGCCTACCACAATCTGAGGGAATATCTAAACTCTTGATGAAAACAGGCCAGGAAAAAATGATGGCCAGTGGTACCTCCTCTCCAAACTGAGATCCTTGTGTGTAATCCTTTACTTAAATTTCATTATTTACCAACACAAATTCCTAAATTTTACAAAGGGAAAGCTCTTAAGATAGTAAATTCATTACAAAGATTAATCCGTAACACATCATTATTCCCAGATCATAGAAAATATGTGTAGGAATAATATTTTTTTGGGCTGATTATAAAATAGTCTATATTACCTACAGCCCAAAGTATTTGTTTTTATTTTTAACGACCACTTCAAAAGAAAAGAGGCCTAGTTTTATGTTAATAGTAGAAGAAAACTAGACTGTTCTCTATATATTGGCTTTTTGGACTTCCTTTGCCTAGTCACAAACTAAAAATTATTTTTCAACTCTCTTATCCTTCTTCACTTTGAATGTCCTCAGCCCCTAAACATTCACATTCACATTCTCTCTCTCCCTTCCCTCTCCCGCTTCCTTCCCCCCCCACACCACATATTTACACACCAGAAAGAATGAAGCAAAAGGGTAGAAGCTGAGCCCTGTCTTTTTATAAGACTCAAAACTTGTCTCTGACCACTGTCCGAACAGAAGCCCTAAATACAAAGGCCCAGTTGGCTGGGAGGAGATGCCCCAGAGTCCTTAAAGGCTCACAAAGTGAAGGAGGTACTGAGGTACTCCATTACTCAGAGGTAGGGAGAGAGAAGCTATGTCCCTAGCAGATAATGCTAGCAGATGCTGCTGCAGTAGTCAGCAAAAGTAACTCAGCAAGCAGGGGCAGGTGGGGTGGGGTGAAGGTGCCAGCAAAGGACCCAGGCAGAAGAGTCAGGGGAGAGAAGGGAAGGAAATCTCTGGCAGGTGACAGACCTCCTATTTAGGGTCTAGGGTCAGAAAAGGGATTGGACAATGCAAAGAAGATCCCAGCTGTGGGGAAAGTGGAGTACTGGCAGGCATCCAGGTCCAGGAAAGGTATGAGTAAGACCTGTACCTGTCAGTAGGATTCAGATGGGAGGGATTCAGCCCCAGGCCCAGTTATTAGAAATGGAACTGAGGCCCAGGGGGTGGAAGCAGAATGACTAATTCCTCCTGCTGAGCTAGGATGGGGAGAGTTGTACAGCATGGAGAGAGAGCCTGGTGGGGAACAAATCTAGCCAAGGTTCAAGATTCAAGGTAGAAGAAGGAAGCTAGGAAGACCACTGCAGGTGCCAGAAGATCAAGAAGGGAATTCTGAGAATACTGAAACAGATGTCACAAGCCATATTTCAGTGGCTTCTGACACACGCCAGGCTACTAATAGCACAAGTGCAGACTCCTAAAAAGGCTCCAGAACAGGGCTCTGCAAAGGCCACAGCCACCCTCCTCTGGCCACTCTACCACCCCTCAAACAGCTCACCACTCCTGGCCTCTGGGGGCACATCCCTGACCCAAAGGTCTCAGTGCCTCAAGTTCAGGCTTCTCCACACCAAGTCCCATCCACATCCTGGGCAAGGTCAGGGTTCCTGTGGAGCACTACCCCTCATGGTTCCCTCCAATCCTGACTATGACCTGCAGCCCAGTCCCACTCCAGGTACCCTATATGGCCACATCCAGGATATCAGCTGGCAGAAAGCCCATGAGTCAGTCTGACCACTGTTTGCCAATTCATCAGTTCTCCCTTCTAAGAATTCTCACTTATAATAATCACCATTAGTAACAAAAACAACTAATAACATTAGAGCTGATAAGCAGGAATGTTGAGCTGGGCGTGGTGGTGCACACTTGTAATCTCAGTACTTGGGAGGTTGAGACAGGAAGATTGCAGGTTCGAGGACAGCCTCAGCAACTTAGTGAGACCCTGTTTCAAAATAAAGATAAAAATAGGGCCAGGGTGTAGCTCAGAGGTAGAATGCCCCTGAGTTCTATCCCAGTACTGGGGAAAAAAAAAAGCAGGAATGTTTACCACATCCTAGGCACCAATCATGGGCCTGATATGCATTGATTCATTTCATCCTCAGAGTACTCCTCTGATACAGGTGTTATTATTTTACATGATTTAAAATCTGAGGCATAGAGAGGTTAAGTAATTTGCTCAAGGTCCCATAGGTATAAAGTGACAGAGCTTGGATATAAAGAACAAGTACACTGGCACTGAAATATACACTCTTTCCTTTTTTTTTTTTTTTTTTTACATTTCCCACACATAGAATAAACCACATACACCATAAGTATATTAACATTAACAGATGCAGTTTCACAAGCTGAACACACCTACCTAACCAGCACCAGATCAAGAAGCAACATCACTAGATACCAATATCCCAGCACCTCTGTGCTGACTTCTACCAGTGTAGGTCAGTTTTGCCTCTCTGCTTTTGTGGCTGGCTTCCTCTGCAGTCTTCATTAGGACACACTGAGTTAACAGTGCTGAGCAGTTCCACCTATTAGACACCACACTAAATGTAACCTTCTGTGCCCTCTTAACCATGCTTCCAGGCCCTTTCCAATCCCCTCTAGCCCTGTGATTCTGTCAAACCACTCACTCTTGCTCTCTGATCTGCCTGATCAATTGCTAGTGGACATTCTGCAAGATACAAAACTCCAATTCCAGATCAATCCAATTGTTCACACTAGGCCTCCACAGACATGTGGCCACACACCACTGAAGAAAGATCCTTCTTTGTAAGGATTGTAGGATGGCAGACAGGTTCACCATGTCCCCAGCAGCTATCTGGACACTTTCTCCATCTCCCTGCCTACCCCTCACTTCCTTGTACACTCACCACCACATTTACTCAGGGGAACCTTACGGGAGCCTTATCCCTCAAAAAGGACCCAAGAGAGCAGTTTCTTTAGGCCTCAGCTCAGAAGCAGTACTTGTGCAAAGTTGCTGCCAGCTTGCCTGTTTGGTGCCCTATGAGCACAGAGCAGATGTAAGGCACAGCTCCCTGTGCACATGCACACCCCTGCATTTTGAAACAAAGCAAGGCAGGGCAGTTCTACTGCAGAAACTGTTGCCCCTCCGCTGTCCTCCGACTGGGGAGTTAGTCAGGCTCACCCCCATCATAGCACATTTGTCACCACGGGTATATGAGGTATCTGTGTGCTGAGCCAAGAGCTTCTTGAGCAACAGACCCTAAATACTTGTCAGGCTACTCCAATTGCCTTACTAAATATCACACAATCATTTCAAAATATTCTTTTGGAAACACCTTGTGGCCTTTTGTTTTTTCAAGTTGGAAATGATATATAACATCAACACATTTCACAAACTATTCAAGAAAGTTTAGAACATTCAATTCAAAAAATTAAAAATTCCTAGCCGGGCGTGGTGGCACACGCTTGTAATCCCAGCATTCGGGAGGCTGAGACCGGAGGATCCAGGTTCGCAGCCAGCCTCAGCTACCTAGTGAGGCATTCTGCAACTTAGTGAGACTCGGTTTCAAAATAAAGAATAAAAAATAGGGCTGAGGGTGTAGGTTGAGTTCAATCCCCAGTACCGAAAAAAAAAAAATTAAAAATTCCTAAACTAATACAGAGATCTGTAAACTAAATGCATTCAGCAATCTGTGGATCTATTCTATATACTTGCCTGTTGAAAAGACAAACTTTAGAGAACCTGTTAAAACATAGGAAAGAAATCATATGACTATGTTCCATTCATTTGGGTGGAAAAGAAATAAAATGTCCTAATTTATTCTTCAAAGGAACTTTATGTCATTCAATTCACAGATAAATCATTGTATAAAGGTTAAGAAAAGAAGAATGCTAAGAATGTAAGGATCCCTGCTGTTAATTCCAGTGGATGGGAAGTCAAACTAGGATGACCTGGGCAGAACCTGCTCAGGTATGTTCAGTATTCAAAATATATCAAAACAGCCATTACAGGAAGCAGAACTTAAGAGATGTAAGCTCTAGCCTTTCTTTTTCCCTGCTCCCTTTCCATAAGTTGTATCAATCAGAATGCTTGTTATTGCAAGTAAAGAAAATTACCTCAGATTATGTGACAAAGTAGATTTAATGGCTCCTGCTAATGCAAAGTCCAGCATTATATCTTGTGAGCTTCAAGCAAGGTTCAAAGGACTCCAACTCTGTGACTCTGATTGATAAGCTTGTTCTCCATGAGCTGGCTTTGCCCTGAATTGGGGGAGCCTGGGAGTACTATCCCCCTCCCTAGTTACTCCACAGTGACTGTGACCGTTTACACCACATGCCTATTCCTGAGCTAGTACCTGGGACCAGAGGCATTCCATGCCCTGCCTGCTTTTCCAACAGAAACTATATTTTATTGTCATCAAATACCCTGACTGATGAGGGAGACTTCTACCGTACAAAAGAACATCAACTAATACATGCAGAAAAGTAACAGAATGAGGAAACATTATCCATTAACTCTAATCAGAATTGTTATTTTATTCTATGTGTGTTGGTATAACTGGGGATCAAACTCTGGGGCACCCTGTCTCTGAGATATACCTCCAGCTCTATTTTTATTTTAAAACAGGTTCTCAATAAGTTGCAGAACCTGTGATCCTTCTGTCTCAGCCTCCCAAATACTGGGATTACACGTGTGTATCACCACACCTGGTTCAAAATTGTTATTTTAGATAAGGATTATCAACTGGTTCTAAAAAAAAAAATAGATATAGACAAATTTATGGTGAACTGAATATGCATATGGAGACAAATACCATACAGGTCATTTTTAGGTCACATGAAGGGGACTATTATTTAGCTTTCTGTCACTGTGACAAAATACTTGAGATAACTTACAAAAAAGAAAGTTTTCTTTTGGATCATAGTTTGAAAAGCTAGTTGGACCTACTGCTTTGGGGCTGGGAACAAGGCAGTACCTCATGATGAGATAGCATGGCAGAAGAGGGACCTAACTCCTTCCAACTAGGCCCCAACTCCTAAAGGTTCTACTCCCTCCCAACACACCACAGGCTGGTGACCAAGCCAGTAACACATGGCTTTGGGGAACACTTACCTAAACCACAGGAAGAACTTAATCCAACAATAGAGGGGCAGACTGTCACCACCCTACTCAGTCAATCTGAACATCCACAATCAGATATCATGTGTCTCCTGGTGTGATTCATAAATGATCATTGGTAGATTCTCAACAAAATATTTAACTTGAATCCATTTTAGATATAATTTCCAACTTACAAGAAATATGGCAGGTAGAAGGAAAGTTAAATGACAGCTTGAGGAAGCAAGTTAGGACACAACTGGCCAATCTTCTTTAAGAAAGTATGTATAAGCTGGGCGTAGTGGCCCATACTTATAATTGCAGTAGTTGGGAGGCTGAAAGAGGAGGATCTAGGTTTGTGGCCAGCCTCAGCTACTTAGTGAGGCCCTCAGCAACTAAGAATAGCCGGGCGTGGTGGCACACGCTTGTAATCCCAGCATTCGGGAGGCTGAGACCGGAGGATCCGGATTCGAGGCTAGCCTCAGCTACCTAGTGAGGCACTCCGCAACTTAGTGAGACTCGGTTTCAAAATAAAGAATAAAAAATGGGCCTGGGGGTATAGCTCGGAGGTAGAATGCCCCTGGGTTCAATCCCCAGTACCACAAAAACAAACAAAAAAATAAAATAAAGAATAAAATATAGGACTGGGGGTGTAGCTCAGAGATAGAATGCCCCTGGGCTCCATCCCCAGTACCACAAAAAAATAAAAATAAATCAAAAAAAGAAAGGTGTATGTAAGCTGGGTATGGTGGCGCACACTTGTAATCCCAGTACTTGGGAGACTGAGACAGGAGGATCGCAGGTTCACAGCCAGCCTCAGCTACTTAGTGAGGCCCTTCACAACTTAGTGAGACCTTGTTTCAAAAAAACAGAAAAAAAAAAAGGCTAGGGGTATAGCTCAGAGGCAGAATGCCTCTGGGTTCAATCCCCAGTACTGCAAGGAAAAAAAAAAAAAAAAAAAGGTGTGTGTATGTCTGTGTCTGAGTGTGTGTACACACGTAACATACATACACACACACACACACAACACTAAATTAAAAGAAGCATAAGAATCAAAATCAGATACAATGGAGCCGGGCGTGGTGGCGCACGCTTGTAATCCCAGCATTCGGGAGGCTGAGACCGGAGGATCTGGGTTCAAGGCCAGCCTCAGCTACCTAGTGAGGCACTCCGCAACTTAGTGAGACCCGGTTTCAAAATAAGGAATAAAAAATAGGGCTGGGGGTATAGCTCGGAGGTAGAATGCCCTGGAGTTCAACCCCCAGTACCGCAAAAAAAAAAAAAAAAAAAAAAAAAAAAAAAAAAATCAGATACAATGTAGGACATTTTTGAGATCATAGGAGATATTGGTATGGTATAATATGAATACTGAGTAAGATTTTTTTTTATTTTATTTTATTTTATTTTATTTTATTTGCGGTGCTAGGGATGGAACCCATGGGCATTCTACCTGCAAGCTACACCCCTAGCCCTATTTTTTTTTTTTTTTTTCGGTTCTGGGGATTGAACTCAGGGGCGTTCTACCTCTGAGCTATACCCCCAGCCTTGAAACAGGGTCTCACTAAGTTGCAGAGTGCCTCACTAAGCAGCTGAGGCTGGCCGAGAACCCGGATCCTCCAGTCTCAGCCTCCCAAATGCTGGGATTACAAGCGTGTGCCACCACGCCCGACTCCTAGCCCTATTTTTTATTCTTTATTTTGAAACAGTCTCACTCACTAAGTTGCAGAGGGCCTCACTAAGTAGCTGGGGCTGGCCTCGAACCTGGATCCTTTGGCCTCAGCCTCCCAAGTACTGGGATTACAAGTGTGGGCCACCATGTCCAGCTAAAATAAAAAAATTTTAAAAGGGCTAAGGTTGTACCTCAGTGATAGAGCACTTGCCTAGTATGCTCAAGGCCTTGAGTTCAACCCTAAGTACCACATAAATAAATTAACAAATAAATGTACTATATGGTCTAATTTCAATAAAAAATGCATATGCCTACTAACAAATTACAATAAATGATCTCAAGGTAACGTAAACTGCATTTCAGCATTTGCTAATTTTCTACAATGTACATATGTTATTTCTATAATAAAAGGTGATACTAAGTAGGGCTTGGTGGTACTTGCCTAGAGTCTCAGCTACCTGAAAGCAGGGGGACTGCTTGGGCCTAGGAGTTAAGAGGATAGCCTGGGCAACACAGAAAAACTGTCTCAAGACAGACGGACGGACGGACGGACGGACGGACGGAGGGGCAAGCTATAAATGAAATGAAAAAACATAAAAGAACTAAGATTCAGTTTCATAAAAATATAAAATGTGTATAATTTTAAAAAAACACATCCAATTAAAAAAGACAGAGACCTGAAGGAGAAAGATTTGAAATAAGCAGAAGCTTCATCTGTGTTTCATGTACCAGGAAACTTCTGGGTTTATGGCAATGCCTTATTCTTTGATAGAGGTTTGGATTGCACGGATATATGTATGCATTTATAAAAACTTAGCAAATGTACATTAAATATTTATGCATTTAATTATATGTAAATTTGGCCTCAAAAGAAAAAACTAATTAACGATATGCATGCTGAAATATTTAAGAGGAAGTATACTGACATCTGCGATTTCTTTGTGTTTGTATTGGGGGGTGGGTATTGGGAGATAGAACCCAGGGGTATTCTGCCTCTGAGCTATACCTGCAGCCCTATTTTATTGTTTTTTGTTTTGTTTATTTGTTGGTTGGCACTGGGGATTGAACTCAGGGACATTCTACCTCCAAGCTACATCTCTAGCCCTACTTTATTTTTATTTTGGAACAGGGTCTCACTAGGTTGATGAGAGTCTCATTAGTTGCTGAGGCTGTCCTTGAACATCCGATCCTATCTCAGACTCTCAAGTACTGGAATTACAGGCATGTGCCACCAAACCTAACTTTATTGTTTTATTTTTTTATTATTATTATTTTTTTTTTTTTTTTTTTTTTTTTGCGGTACTGGGGATTGAACTCAGGGACATTCTACCTCCGAGCTATACCCCAGTCCTATTTTTTTTATTCTTTATTTCGAAACAGGGTCTCACTAAGTTGCAGAGTGCCTCACTAGATAGCTGAGGCTGGCCACGAACCCAGATCCTCCGGTCTCAGCCTCCCAAATGCTGGGATTACAAGTGTGCACCACCACGCCCAACTTATTGTTTTATTTTAAAACAGGGTCTCATTAAATTGCAGAGGACCTCACTAAGTTGCTGAGACTTAACAGGAATCTGTGATCCTCCTGTCTCAGCCTCCCAAGTACTAGGATAACAGGCACGAGCTACCACACCCAAGCCTGCAATTTAAAATGAGTCAAACAGGCAGGTATGGTGGTACACACTTATAATTCCAGTACTTGGGAGCTGAGATAGGAGGATCACAGGTTTAAGGTCAGCTTCAGCAACTTAGTAAAACCTTATTTCAAAATAAGCCAAGCACAGTGACACATGCTGTAATCACTGCACTTGGGAGGCTGAGACAGGAGGATCGCAGATTTGAGGACAACCTTAGCAAGTAGTGAGACTCTCATCAATCTAGTGAGACTCTGCTTCCAAATAAGAAATAAAATCGGGCTAGGGGTGTAGCTTAAAGGTAGAATGCCTCTGGGTTCAATCCCCAGTACCACAAAAAAGAATAAATAAAATAGGGGAGAGGGTAGCGCAAAGGAAGAACACCCCTGAGTTACATCCTCAGTGCCACAAAAAAAAAAAAAAAATACTGAAGAAGCCTATGGGCAGTCTTCTGGAGTGTGGGAAATGTTCTGTCTTGATTTGGGTGCTGGTTACATGAAGCATATATACATAAAAATTCATTACGCAGAACACTTAAAACACTTTGCTGACTACCTTTATACCACAGTAA
>PVLC010009190.1:29797-45475 GCA_004027655.1 Graphiurus murinus | reverse complement strand
CTGGGATTAAAGGCATGTGCCACCATACCAGGCTGCATTTCTTAATTAGTCCTTTACATCAAACTCCTTCCCTGCAATGACAGTCCTGCTGGTCAGAACTGTGCTGGGTAGCCCTTCTGTCTTCTTTGTTTCTTTTCTCTTTCATGTATTTACATTCTTTTTGATGGGGTGTTTACAGTGGCTTCTTCCAGAAGCTGGAGCAAGGGGAGCCAGGGACTATTTCTCCCTTCATGTCCTTCTATCTACTTTGTTTGCATTACCATGAGTGAGGATTTCTTTTAAAATAAATCTTTAAAAGCCAAGTCAAATATCTCTCTCACATGAAGCATTTTATGACTCTTCTAGCTGAGGGCAAACTCTTCTCCAAATTCCATTTCTATTTATCTGGGTCATTTATTTTATGATTTACATATGTGAATACTCCTAGATTTTTACGCTCCTTTCAGTGATAAATTAGCGTATGTGTTTCTGCATGTCTCACAGGCCTAAGCCCGGTAGCTGGCAGAGTGGTTTCAATGGGTAGCAGCTGCTTTCTTGATGATTGGTAATTAGTTACTGGAGATGGCATGGGGTGAGTAGAGGTTTGGAGGGAGAGGATATTGGGAATAATGGCGTTGCTAGAACATGTAAGGGTTTGAGACTGGGAGCTGGCTCATAGTAACTGAGCTGTATTTTGGGTATGTTGACGTCCCTCAAAAGCAACTTGGAAAATATTAAACATGAAGTTATGAAATGATAAAATTTGAGCTGTTCTTTAGGGGGTTATGAGCTGCAAGGTGGTCAGCAGATTTACCATCCTGGCAAGTGTTTCTGTGGCCCAGATAGTAAGTGCTCCCTCCCTCCAGTCCTGAGTCTGCTGTCCTGATCCATTCAACTCGCTAAATGACTTTGGGCAAGTTAATTTTGCTGAGCCTCGTTTCCTCATCTGAAAAATTAGGATAATTAAAATCGCATTTCAAAGGTTTGGAAAGACTTATACAAGCCAACCTGTGTAAAGAATCTAGTTCAAAGTTGGGCCCACAGTGAGCAATTAAAACATGGTCTTATTAAAAGTGTATTATATCTGTAAGAACTACTCTGCCAACCATCTTTTTATATCAAAGTAGTACCAAGGAAAGAGTTTAAAAATGACTTCTCCAGTTATGAAGCAATTTTCTTTTCCTAAGAAATCCCTACGACATAATATCTTATGTCCCTTTATTATCCGATGACAGTGATAGCAATTTGCTGAACTAGATTAATAGTAGCTAGTATTTGTTGAGTGCCCTGGTCTTTGTACTCAGGCACGATATCACTTTCAGGTTTGCCTGTAGGTCGTATGGGTGCGTCTACAGGAACTAGAGGTCTGCATTCCAGCCCTGTGTGAAAAGGAGATTGCAAACGAAATTAAAGTCCTGATTTTCTCCCTGAGAACAATTTAGTTGTGTTGAGGGAGAAGATATTCTTATGAAACAATTTGGTGCTTCTAGAGCAAGCACCCAGAATGTAACTTTTCATTTTCTCCTGTTAGAATGTGTACTTCCTGGAGGGCAAGACAGGAGGATCATAGGTTTAAGGATAGCCTCAGCAAGTAGCGAGACTTAGCAGACTAGTGAGACCCAGTTTCAAAATGAAAAGTAAAAAGAGCTGGGGGTATAGCTCAGAGGTAGAATGCCCCTGGGTTTCATCTCCCGCACCAAAAAACAAAACAAAAACACACATTTCCTCAAGTCAGATGGTATATGGAAAAATGAAAGACCAGGCAGAAAGAGGCAGTTATCCCTTGATCCAGCTAGAGGAGCAGATCCCTCGCAGGACCAGTGCTCGTCCCTAGCGGGAGGATGCGTTAGTTGCGCATGGCAGGTGGAGCGCCCATTCTTCTGCTGTCTGCCCCTCTTCTGCCACAAGGACTCATCTTCTGTCCATGTCATGTATGTGCAGTCAGTCAGCTCGGCTTCTCTCCTTAGAAAAAGGGCTCCGCAGCTAAAAACATGAGAATGAGAACAGGTGAGAAAAATGCCATCGGTTTTTCATTAAGGAAAGACTTCTGGGCAATTTGATCTAGATTTTGCTTTTGAGATGTTTCTTTCATTACTATAGTAACTCAGTAAGTCCTGTCTTTGTGGTTTAGATTTAGAACCTCATAGAATACAAAAAAAAAGACTTTTTCTCATGTCTTTATTGCTTCAGTGATCTATTTTGGGCAGAAATATTGGCATGCATAAAGTGACTCAAGTTGTTCCATAGAGAGCTGATAAATGTATATTGAGTACATTTTATTTTATTTATTATTATTATTATTATTATTATTATTATTATTATTATTATGGCACTGAGGATGGAACCCAGGGGTCTTCTACCTCCGAGCTACACCCCCAGCCCTATTTTTAATTCTTTATTTTGAAACAGGGTCTCCCTAAGTTGCGGAGTGCCTCACTAGGTAGCTGAGGCTGGCCGCAAACCTGGATCCTCTGGTCTCAGCCTCCCAAATGCTGGGATTACAAGCATGGGCTACTGTGTCCGGCTTTGAGTACACTTTATTTATTATTTTAGTTATTTATTATTTTGGTAGTAGGGATGGATCCAGGGACATTCTACCTCTGAGCTCCTACCTCTTAGCCCCCTTTTTTATTTTTATCTTTTAATTATGAAACAGGGTCTTGCTAAGTTGCTGAGACTGGCCTTCAACCTGCTTCCCAAGTACTGGGATTACAGGCATGTGCTACCATGCCCAGCATTGAGTGCATTTCAAAGATCAGCAATCCCGATTTACAAATTGGTACAGTCCAAAGGTGTATATATGAGCTAAATAGTATGGGACATTGAACGGCATCTCCTGGTTGAAATTGTGCTGCACGATAGCAGGTGGCTGGCTTGCCTGTTCTGAGAGTCGTGTTGACCCATCTTCTGCATATCAAATAGCGTCGCACTACTGGAAAGTGTAAGTTGAGGACCCTACATCTATGAAAAAATGAATTCTGAGTTGCGATCAGGAGCACACAGCCCCACTGTTGCTGCAGTGTTGGGTCACCTTGGCCCTGCCGGTGAGGAGGGCTGCATGATGCTCCAGGACCATCAGCCCCTGTTGCACAGGTGTGGTTGGCCTTGACAGAGGACCAGAACCCGGTGAGCCGATGCGGGCACCAACAGAACACACTCAGGGGTGGGCACCAGAAAATGCTAAGTAGCTCTATTTTTTATAAGTAGCTTCTCATTTTTTAATATGAGTAAAGGAAAAAAAAATCTAGTGTAGTGATTTTTATGCTTCATATTCAGAACCCAGACGTGCATGTCTTGGTGTTTAATGTGTCAGATTTTAGTAAGGAAGGAGTTATCGGTAGAAATGTATTCTTTTGAATTTAGGTTATTTTTTCAAATCTTTTTTTCCCTATGTATATCAGATTCTGATGATGCCCACTATTGGATTATGGCTGCTATCAATTCATTCATTCATTCATCCAACTATCAGCAATTTGTTGAACAACTGCTTTGTGCCAACCACTATTCTAGATGTTTTGAATTCAACCTTGAATAAGAACCACAAGGAAAGATACAGGGCATGCCTGTGCAGAACTGTGGCACGTATATCCCAATGGGAGGAAACATAATACATGCCTCTTTTTTTTTGGATTATTACAAAAAACAGCTAAGGGAAAAAATAGAACCAGATTAGATGGGATTTGAGTACTGTATAGAAGGAAAGGAATGTTTTTCACCCTTTCTTTTAAAATTCAGACCTTCACTAGGAATGCCCTAACACTAGTATTTGAAGGTGCCCTGCAAGAAGTGTGAGTTTACTTGTATCGCTTTGTAGTTCTTCCGTCCTTTCTCCTTTGATGGTGCTCTGTATGTTCCTCAAATGCAGTGCTTACCACAGGGTGCTGTAGATGCTTGCTTCTGTCTTTTGATCTTCCCCTAGATCAAGAATATTTCCTGCAAACTTTTTTGTCAGTAATAATAGTGATTATATTGAGTGCGTACCTGTGCACTAAGCTCATTATGTTAATCTCATATTCACACCAGCCTGAAGTAGAAAGTGATGTTATACTTCGCATAATGAATTCTCAGGCCACAGAAATAGCTCATGGGTGGAGATGGTGCGTGAACACGGGTCTGTGACAGTAGGCACTATACTCTCTTAGTGCCTAACCTATTGCCTGACATTGATTGGTACCTAGAAATGCAAAGTGCAATGAAAATCAAATAAACTGACATACTGCAAGTTTGATGACTATCACAAATGTGTCCCTAGCTGCTCACAAGGTAGACCCTCCCTTTGCTTTAACTTACTTCACAGCTTGGCAGCCCACAAGATGTTTCTTTGGTGTCAATTCCCTTATTTTCTCTTTAAAGTCTTCCTTCCTGTGGTTCCCATACACATCCTATGTGGTGAGCACAATAGAAATAAAATTGCTTCTGCTAAAATCTCAATCCTCTAGTCTTAGTGTAGAGCTGTTTTGTTCTATAATGGCAGCTGTATTAAGAGATCTCCTCCTTTTATTTACTTATTTATTTACTGAATTTTACTTTGATTTCTTACCAGTGCCTGCTTCAAGGGGTTCTTCCAGGGTGCAGGCTACTTTGATGGCATCAAGAACAAAGAGTATTAACAGTATGCGCTTGGCTTATCTCCTTTCCACCTGTGCCTTCCCACATGTCAGAGAAATCTTTCATGACAGAGGTGAATCTCTGCGGAGCCTTCTAGGGGTGGGACCATCTGCTTGCTCCGGAGAAAATGAGTTTCTTCTTTCCAGGAAAGAAAGGATCTGTCACTGAAGGAGACACTCCAGCTCCCTGCTTTCTGTTGAGTGACCTCGCTGAAAGGATAAAGGATCACATACCTCAAAGACAAAGGAGCACACATAGATGCTTCTGCAAGAGGATACAACTTAGAGAACACAGCTAGCAAACCTGGCACACACTCTGCAAGGTTCAGATAAGGACTTCAGTGGCAAGGGAGGAAAGGGTGTTTGATTGTCCTCCTGGCTTCTCCCTGAAAAAAAAAGTGCTAGTTATCTCTGAGGATTCTTTGCAGTTCAACCTGATGCAATTAGAAGCATCTATCTGTTTAAATAGACATTGGTCAATCAACTCTTATTCTTAACTCAGAGCAAGATAATTCAACTGGACCATGAAATACTAGAGTGCTACTATAGTTTATTTTCAACTTTGTGTTTTAAGAAAAAGAAAAGTTGAGCCAAACATGGTAGTGCGTGCCTGTAATTCCAGTATTTGGGAGTCTGAGTCAGGAGGATTGCAGGTGTAAGGCCAGCCTTAGCACTTAGTGAGACCCGATTTCAGAAATGAAAAGGACTGGGGTATAGCTTGGAGGAAGAATGCCTCTGGTTTCAATCCCCAATTCCCCTCTAAGAAAAACTACAATTGAAGGTATAAGTATTCCTGCCTCAGACATATAAATGTCAGCACCAGTGTTTCACTTACAGAAATTAACAAAAGCTGAATGGAGACAGGTGCATATTCAACTGATGGAGCAGTGAACATCCTTTATCACGCCCTTGCTGTCATTACAGTGTCACAGATGACAAACACATTTTATAAGTTAAATGTCTTAACTCTCTTCCTGAGTTTCTGTGAAGGTCATTCCTTTTTTTTTTAATGTACTTTTATTGGTGAAGGTTACTTCGAATGCTTTTGTTTTGTTCTGAATCACCTTACATTCCTGACTCAAAATACATTTGAATGTTTCGTTGACTTAGGACAAAAACTAAGTGCAAGTTCTAGACAGGCATTAGGGAAAGAAATGTTCTAATAGTAATGAATTAATTTGTTGAGGATAGGAAAGACATTGCCAGAGGCTTAACCATTTTTCAGTCTACAGTCTTCTACAATGAAATACAAATTCAATTTATTTATATTGGATGTGTTCTTAAAATTAATTAGTTTATACATGTTCTGAATGTACATGAATCAAAATGTTTTACTAGAAATTATATAATTGAAATATAGTAGTTCACATCATGAAGTCATGTGAGCTATAAAAACAAATTATATCATAGATCTGGTATGTAGATTGAACTCAGGGGAATTCTGCCTCTGAGCTACACTCCCAGCCCTTTTTAATTTTTATTTTGAAAGAGTGTCTCCGTAAGTTGCTAAGCCTCCCATCCTCTTGTCTGTCTCCTAAATACTGAGATTACAGGTGTGCACCATTGTGCCTGGTAAATAACTAATATTTTCTAAGATATTTTGTGTCATCTGCCTGAAATTTTTCCCCAGTCATCCTTATTCCTCTTCACATGACAGGGTCTTGCTGGTGCTGTTCTGGGCCACCCTTTATGAAGGAGTTCAACCTGTCCCTGTTATTCTCTTTCTTGGCACCCCGTTTAGCATAGTTTCCTAATAAATATTTATTAAATATTGGTTTTTAATAAACATATTTCCAAAAAATAAATGCGAGTTAGTAAAGCTCAATAATTTAAATTTCTTGCTTATAATAACGAGTAAATATGTTTTCATTTAAAGTTTTAAATAACTACTAAATGAAAATTTCATTTTGGGGGGGCTGGGGATTGAACTCAGGACCATTCTACTTCCAAGCTACACCCTAGCCCTATTTTATTTTTTATTTTGAAACAGGGTCTCACTAAGTTTCTGAGGCTGGCCTCAAACCTTTGATCCTTCAGTCTCAGCCTCCCAAGTACTGGTATTAAAGCATATGCCACCACATCTGGCTTTAAAATGTCAGTTTTAAAACTTTGTTTTTAGCCAAGAATGGTGGCATATACTTGTAATCCCAGTATTTGAGAGACTGAGACAGGAGGAACATAGGTTCACTTCCCACCTCAGCAACTTTAGCAAGACCCTACTTCCACGTTAAAAAAATAAAATAACATAGGACTGGGGGTATAGCTCATTGGTAGAATGTTCCTCGGTTCAATCTCCAATACTACACACAAAGCTATGATTTTAAGTCTGAGTTCTGCAGACATGTTGGCACTTAATAAATGCTGGGAATTAAGCAGTGGAAAGGGCATCCTCCTGTTTCAGTGAACTCACAGGCTAGTAAGGAAGACATAATAGGACTTAAGCCACTGGGGGCCTCGGGGTGACATGGGGCCCAGAGAGCTGTATGGGCCTGACCAGGGTCATGATGCTGTGGGCACATTTCTCAGAGGTGGGAGTCAGGGATGTCAAAGGAGCATCAAGGGTAGGGAGGAAGCAGGCTGTGGATCTTTCCAGAACCTCATAAGTTGATTCATACAAAGCTCTTCCTCTTCCCAAGACTGTGGCTGCCAGCAGAGCTGTGTGGCAGGCAGTGCACTCCTCCTCGCTTCTAAGGTCACCCAGGAGTCGGCGGACAGGCCCAGTCATGTGATCTTGAGACTCCCACAAGATGCTCATGTTCTTTAAACTGTAATTTCAGATGAGGGTGGTGTTTCTTGGAGGTTTCGGTGATATTTGAAGTAAACACTAGAGTTGAGTGACTTTACACTGTGCGGTTGTACTGGTTGGTGAGTAGGGAAGGGGCCCAGCAGTTGAACTTTGAAATGCTGAAGAGTCAGTGCAGGAGGATTGAGGAGAGAAACTGGGCCAGGAAAGTGAGTGTAACAGGCAGAGGTGACGCCGAGCTGCGTGCTTCACAGGACTCCGGGACGTGCTCTAGGAGACAGTGATGGAGGTGAAGGAGAAAGGAGTGGGGAGACTGAGGCTGATGGTGGGGGTTGGGGCCAGTTGATCAAGCACTAGAAATGAACACGTGAGATTGGAAACTATTGCTTTCACTTGAAAAAATCAGGCTTGAAAAGTGTCAAAGAAGGATTTGTGGACGTTTCCATATCATGTGTTGGGTTAAAATTCTACATTAAAATCTATATTACTCCTCAACATTTCTGGAATCAAATTTTCTTTAGTCCTTTGGCAGAGTAAAGCTTCAAGTAATCTAAAATACATATACATAATTTACTTATGTATAATATATATAAATATATAATAAGAATGAATAAATAAAAGTTTTGAACTGAAACATCATGGATTGAAGTGTGATTACCAAAATGATATTCTAAGGAGTTAAAATAACATAGGACTGGGCTGGGTATGGTGGTACATGCCGTAATCTAAGTACATGGGAGGCTGAAACAGGAAGATCACAGGTTCAAGGCCAGCCTCAGCAACTTAGTGAGATCTGCTTTCAAAATAAAAATAGGGCCAGGGGTATAGCTCAGAGGTAGAATGCCCCTGGGTTCAATCCCCAGAACCACACTGACATCTAATAAGAGCATCAGTCTAGTATTTCCACAATTTTTATTCGTCCTATATTTTCCATGCATTATATTTGATACTAAGGTACAAAATTGTCAGGCCACGGAGGGACCACACCAGCATGTAAACAAACTTTGGAAATATATTTTAATAAGTATACATGAGACATGGGTGGGACCCAGGGGTGACATTGTAGAGAATTTTCAAAGATTTGGTGGAGGCTCTCAAATTGTTTTCTGATGGGATGGGGATAATCCATTATTCAATGAAAAATATCAACCCTGGTAAAAAAAAATAAATAAATATCCTTTCTAAGTTACTTCTTGTTTATCTATCTTAGCATATCCTCTGTCTTAAATAAGCAATCCAAAGATTTTAAGTGCAAGCAGAAATGCCATTTAGGTGATAATCTTTTTTAAAATCAAATTTACTACACAAGAGAGGAAGATTGGTAAATAAAGCCAAAGTTATGCAAGTATAAACATTGGTTATTGTTAACTGAATGCTTATTTAGTAATTCTGAAAAATGCAAAAGAGATCTATGTTATTATCTCCACATTCAGGTGTCCCACTTGGCTAGCATTTTAGAAGACATTTGATTATTCTCCCTATCTCGAAAATCTTTGTCAATGTGGCAGTCAGTTGATGTTCTTCACACAGTGTCAAAAATGAACCAACCTAGCCGGGCGTGGTGATGCTCGCTTGTAATCCCAGCATTTGGGAGGCTGAGACCGGAGGATCCTGGTTCATGGCCAACCTCAGCTACCTAGTGAGGCCCTCTGAAACTTATTGAGACCCTGTTTCAAAATAAAGAATAAAAAATAGGGTTGGGGGTGTAGCTCGGAGGTAGAATGCCCCTGAGTTCAATCCCCAGTACCGCAAAAACAAAACAACAACAACAAAAAATGAACCAACCTGTCTATTCCTAAAGCACTGTTATCCCTTGGCTACTTTATTGGATTTTCCTTTTGCGTGCTTTATCATTGTTTTGGAAAAAAATCATCCTGGTGGCATAGAGCAAACCAGTCCTCTTTCTTTTTTTAGAGATGGCTCCCTTATTGCCAGAAGATAAATTAAACCTTCTAGGACGCTTTATACATTATCAATGACATTACTCAAGTACTTTATTGGGATAAGTAAGACTTTTGCTTTGCAGGAACTGTAAGTAATGTGCTCTGGTCCACCGTTACCACTATTTTACCCCATTGCAAAATATGCGCTGGTCGCTTCAAAGAGAGGAGTTGGCTCACCTTCAGAAAGATATCTTGCAGAGTCCAAAAAAGGAGCTCATCTGTCACCATTTAGCTTTACTTCCACATGCCTCGGGGATTCTGAATCTCACCTGCATGGTGAATCACCCAGGGAACGTTACAAAATGCAGACCTCAGGCGGCATGCTGGACCGCTCAGGCATGTGTGTGTTCACAGAGCTGGGCAGTGCTTCTAGGTTGCCTCCAGGGAGAAGACCCCATGGTGGGTGGTGGGGGTTCTCAAAATGTGGTCCCTGGGCCAGCGACCTCACTCTACCTGGGGATTCATAGAAATGCAGATTCTCAGGCCCCAATTCGGACTTACAAAGTGAGAAACTCTCGGAGGAGGGTCCAGAAATCAGTGTTTTAACAAATTTTCCAGGTGATTATAATGAACAACAAAGTCTTGGAAGTACTGGCTTCCAAGTACTTTTTTTTTTTTTTTTTTTTTTTGAGGTACTGGGGATTGAACTCAGGGGCATTCTACCCCTGAGCTATACCCCCAGCCCTATTTTTTATTCTTTATTTTGAAACCGAGTCTCACTAAGTTGCGGAGTGCCTCAGTAGGTAGCTGAGGCTGGCCGCGAACCCGGATCCTCCGGTCTCAGCCTCCCGAATACTGGGATTACAAGCATGCGCCACCACGCCCGGCACCAAGTACTTATTTTTATATGTCTTTGCCTCCAGCTCACAGGCAATCATGCTTGGGAATTGACTTTTTTCAGAATAGAAAAAAGTAAATAAATAAAACAGCATTGATTTCTGTAAGGGATCTTGACTACTAGCTACCTAACATGACCACAATTGTTTTGTAGATCTCTTTCCTAGGAACTTTCAGCCATTCCCTACTTAGAGAACCTGTTTCTCTGAGCTTCTAACCTTCCCCTTATACTATCCAAACCATCTTGTCTATTTTGAGTATCATTGTTAGTAATTCTGGCCATTAATCCTCAAGTCTACTGGTTTTTAACCAAACTCGTGTAATTTATTCATCTGTGTGCGTTAACTCAGTTTTGAGCCCTCGGTTCCTCTGTAAGCTCTTCCTAAGCTCAGGCCTGTCATCTGTTGTCCTGGTCCCATTCTCCTCCTACATTTGTAGCCTGTATTAACCTCGCTTTGGGTGCTATGCTGTTGAAGCTTCTCCTGTGCTGGGAGAGGAAAGCAAGAGGAAAAATTTAGAACCTGGGCAGCTTTTATCTCCTCAAAATTACGTTTTTGCAGAGTGGTTTTATTATTGTGATTAAAGAGTTATGAGTTCGCAGAACATCTGGAGCAATTGCACTCAGATATACTAAAAGTGTACCCAAAGTCAAATTGGAGATGCAGCTAAATCATGACGATTTTACACGCGCATTCTCCCTCCCTTGGTGTGGGGATCGAGCTAGGATTGAATGCTGCCTCCTCTTAGGTTACCACTTTCACTTGTTTACTTTGGCCTTCCCTCTCTTCTACCTTGACTGTTATTTTCTGGGATTTTAGGAATTGTCTTTCCTCATGCCTATCTTTTGCCTTCTCATTTTGCCATAATATATTGTCTCCATGCTTGAGACTTTTATGCTAGTATTTTACATGACTATATTTTCTACTTCACATATCTTATCTCAAGACAGAAGCTTCAGAGACAGCCTCTACTTTTACTTCCTCATATCAGCTAATCAAAATGTACCAAGTACTCAGCCTGGTAGCCCATGCTTGTAATCCCAGTACTTGGGAGGCTGAGATAGGAGGATCGCATGTTTGCAGCCAGCCTTACCAACTTAGTGAGAAATTGTTTTAAAATAAAAAAAGAAAATAGAGCTGGAGGTATATCTCAGAGGTAGAACACCCCTGGGTTCAATCCCCAGTACCACACACATGCACACACAAAAGATTGCTAACTGCCTAGCTTTCTCTCATGTGAACTTCTGATCCAAAGCTCAGGAAATTCTAGCTTACTTGATACGTTCACATCTTGTTTCTCTGAAAAGCCAAAAGCCCCTTCACATTCAGTATTCAATTTTAACCTTCTCCAAACTGCTCTGAAGTTATATTTGATAAATCATCTTTAATATTAGATAAGTTCTCAAATTAAATCATTTGAAGTCTAATTCTTCATGACCTATAAGGTAGTTTTAAGCCAGGCGTGTCGGCACACCCTGTAATCCCAGTAGTCAGGAGGCTGAGACAGGAGAATCACAGATTTGAGCAGCATGTGGTAACTTAGCAAGATTGTGTTAATAAATAAATAAATAAATAAATAAATAAATAAATAAATAAAGTGGTGTAGCTCAGAGGTAGGATGCCTCTGGGTTCAATCCCTAGTAATACACACACACACACACACACACACACACACACAGATAAATTTCAGCCAGGAATGGTGATGCACCCCTGTAACCCCAGTACTTGGGAGGCGGAGGCAGTAGGGTCACAAGCTTGAGGCTAGCCTCAGCAATTTGGTGAGGTTTTCAGGCTGGGAGTATTGGTTATTGCATCCAGGAGAGCATTCGACCTCTGGTAGCTCAGAGGTCGAATGCTCTCCTGGATGCAATAAACAATACTACCACTAAAAAAATAAAAATAAAAATAAAAATGAAAAAAAAAAGATAAATTCAAGTTTGTAATGTTTGTGGCTGTGTCAAACTTCTTATGACCTAGTCAAATATAACTTTCCAACCTTAAGTCTTAATGATCCTCAGCATCACGCATTGACATATCAGGCAGCTTTATTTGACATTTCCTTTATAACACCATTGTTACGAGGCTTCTCTGTCTTACCGCCATTCTGTCTTCCCCTTGGGATGTTCTGACATCACTTCCTGCTCGGCAAGCCTCTGAGCTTTCTTCAAGGATTGCTAGAGGATTCCAGCAGCTTCCTTGCAAGGACTTACACAGGCCCTCCTCAGGGTTCCAGCAGGCTGTAGTGTGCCCTGCACACTTGTCACAGCATATTGCAATACATGGCTACCATGTTCCCTTCCCATGATCCTCTTGGTAAGAAGGAGCTTTTTGCAGGACCAGCAGCAGAACCTTCTCCTCCGGGGGACTTGAGAGTTGGCAACACTGTAAGATAGCATTGAAACAAATAGGAAATATGTGGGACCCAAGGTGAATGACCTGGGTGAGGGAGTGCCTGCAGCACAGGGAGGAGACAGATGTGCAGACTGTTTCTATAATTTGAGCAGATACAAGGAGGAAGAGGGACTAGGGAAGAAAGTTCAGAAAACAAAGAGTAGAGGTTAAAAATCAAAGCAAGAGAAATGCAAAGGTAGTGTATCAGTTGTCTTTCGATCCTTAACCAATCACAACATTTAATAATCTAAAACAATTATTTGGAGCCAGGTGTGATGGTGCACACCTGTAATCCCAGTATTAGGGAGGCTGAGACAGGGAATTGCTGGTTTGAGGACAGCCTTAGCAACTTTGTGAGACCCTCAACAACCTACTGAGACCCTATTTTAAAATAAGAAACAAAAAGGGCTGGGATGTAGCTTGGAGATAGAATGCCCCTGGGCTCAATCCCCACTACACAAACAATACAAAACAAAAACAACCATTCCATTATGCTTGTGGAATGAAGAATTCAGACAGAGCGTAGCATTCCAGTTAGGGAGACATGTAGATGAGAGTCTCTGACATAGAGCATTAGAAGAAATGCTACTGTGTAGGAGGGGAATGCTCTGGGAGTAAGGAACAGGCTTCAATTCATAAAATAGAATAGAGGGGCAGAAGGCTTTATCAAGGAGGCACCTTCTGGGTTGGGTTTTCTAGGAGAAGTTTATACCCAGGCTCACGCTCAGAAGCTGAGGGAGAAAACGAAAGGGCAAGTGAAATAGTTTATTCAAATATGCCTCTATCACTGTGTATCCATCTGCCCTTAAGCTCTTCAAAAGCAAAGCCTGGTAGAATGAAGTGGTTTTTAGAAGTTTGGTATGGGTAACCAATTTCTGCAAGATAATTGAATTCTTTTTGCTGTAGTTGATTATTGGGACAATAACAGCACCCAAGAGAAAACTTAAATTAGGTAGAATTATTTTATTTTGAAACAGAAAAAAGTGTTCCCAAAGATCATTAGTCCATTTCTAGTACCTTATTACAGATGAATAAATTGAGTCTAGGAATTAAATGACTTAACCACAGTGATTCCACTAACTGTTTTCATGTTGACGTCAAGATTAGGAGCAGGCTCTACCATCTAGTCCAGTATCATTTTGATTGTATAACTTTGCATCTCTTTGATTTGGCATGCAATGTTATACAGTGAAATCTTAAATAAAATTTGAGCTCAAAGTTTATGGGGAAAGAATATCCCCATCTGGCTTTGTTCAATTCCCAGAGGGACCCTGCCTTGTGTGGCTGCTAAAAACTTTAAGTCCTAGAGTGACAGAGCTCAGGAAAAAAAGGAACTTAACATTTTGCTATAGTTAAATAACCTAGTGGGGTTTGTTTTATTATTATTTTTTTTAATTTTTTATTGGTGCATTGTATCATACATTTTTGTGAGGCACAAACTGGTAGATACATACGTGCACACAGGTCTCATTTAACCCTTCCCTGATTCCCACACCATTCCCTCTACCCTCCCCCTTCTCATGTTCAGTTTAATGATTGGCTTTGATGTTTGTGAATGTACATCCTGTGCATTAGGGTGTTTCCTCCCTCTTCCCCTCCCATCACCTTCAGATAGGTCGCCTTTTTTGTTCATCTAGAGTTTTCCTTCTTCGTCTAGAGTCCCTCCTCTGACCCACTTTCTCCCTAGATTCCACAAATTAGGGAGAGCATTCGAGTTTTTACTTTTTGTACCTGACTAATGTCACTTAACATAATGTTTTCCAGCAAATGCTGGCGAGGGTGTGGAGAAGTGGGAACTCTAATACATTGTTGGTGGGATTGTAGATTAGTGCAGCCACTCTGGAAAGCAGTATGGAGGATCCTCAGGTGAATGAGAATGAATGAATATGATCCAGCAATACCACTTCTACCCAAAAGAATGGAAACCAAACTATCAGACCAGTGCATGTGTATCTATGTTTATAGCTGTGCAATTCACAATTGCCAAACTATGGAAGCAGCCAAGCTTTCCATCGACAGATGAATGGATTACAAAACTATGGGATATGTACACAATGGAATTTTACACAGCCATAAAGAACAACAAAATCATGTCATTTGAAGGGAAGTGGAGAGTTTGTTTTTTAAGGAAGTGTGTGCGGATAGGTTGTGTGCTTGATTAAATTATTAAGGGCCTGCTTTTGAGAATTGAATCCTGGTGGACTGGATTTTGCCTCAGAAGGCTCAAAGCTGTGTGGAAGGTTGAATAGGGATAGGATGGTCAAAGGTCAGAGTTTCCATTGGAATGGTTAAGTTCTAGAGATCTGTTGTATAACGTCATGACTACATTTAATAATGTATTGTCTACTTTAAAATTGCTAAGACAGTTGATGTTAAATGTCCTCATCACACACAGACACATGCACACAAAAGAACTATGCAAGGTGATTTTATGTTAATTTGCATTATTGTTGTAATCATTTCAAAATGTGAATTATATACATCAAAACATATATATATAGTAAATATAATTTTAATTAAAAGGAGTCAAATGCATTTCAATATCTACTTTTGGTTTTAAGTTGGAATGATTGGGTAATTTTTTCTAACTTAAAATTTTATATCAGAGGTGATTATATTCCTGAGTTTAATAAGTATACAATACCAATAGTGAATAAAGTTACTAAACTATGGACTTATAAAAGCCATGTTTGATAATAAAACTCCTCTTATACTACTTAACTGAAGTAAATATCTTTAGCACCCTACTTTTTATTATATCACATTCTTGATTTGACATAGTTTATCCTTTTCATACAATCTTCACTATCCTGAACAAAATTTTTCCAAATTTTGAGTCTTTCTTTCTTTATAACTTATGAATTAGGACTTGACTGTTGCCTTACAAGACTGTTCCTTAAAAGAAATTTGAAAATTTAATTTTCAACCTTAACCTGTTTGTTTATATTCTTTACACAAAGAGAGTAAGACATCATTGAGATTTTTTTTTTTTTTTTTTTTTTTTTTTGCGGTACTGGGGATTGAACTCAGAGGCATTCTACCTCCGAGCTATACCCCCAGCCCTATTTTTTATTCTTTATTTTGAAACCGAGTCTCACTAAGTTGCGGAGTGCCTCACTAGGTAGCTGAGGCTGGCTGCGAACCCGGATCCTCCGGTCTCAGCCTCCCGAATGCTGGGA
>PVLC010009190.1:0-29697 GCA_004027655.1 Graphiurus murinus | reverse complement strand
TCATTGAGATTTTAATAGAGAAAATGAAGTAAAAATAGTATCTATATGATGAGCAAGTTATTTGATAAGTTTAACTCTTTCATTTTTCTATTTAACATAAGGATGAACTGGTTCCAAGGTATTACAATATTTGGCATTTTTATCCCCAGCTTTAAATTCTAATGTTACTCTTCTAAATTGCAGCAATCATAAGTATAAAAATTATTATATCTGGCAGGTAGTATTCTAAATAGAGACAAATATAATGAGAGAACTCTATAAAACTAGATTAAAAATGCAGAATGTCTTGGTAATTACCGGTTTTCTCAAAGGCTAAAGTAAAAAAAAAAAAAAATACAGAAAATAGGGCTACTTATAGATTAACATTATTTTGCTTTGAGAAAGCCAAGCCAGAATGCTTCTCTTCCAAGAAATAAGCATGAATGATAAGAGATGTGATTAATACACTGTATCTCTCTTAAGCAAGACAGACACTTCACTTAGAGGGCAGCTCTGACTTTTACATTCTGAATTGCCTTTTACCAAAACAGGATCCATTTTTAAACAATTATTTGAATAGATTTCATAATCTAAAGTCATTTTTCTCCACAGGATGTTTTTATTTCACTACACAGACTGAAAAATGGCAAATGACTAAGTTGGTAATAAAGAGTTTTTAGTATAATAAGCACTCATTTACAATAACTGTCAACAGATACCTACACGTGTCTATACCCCAGCCTAAAGGTTGCATCAGTTTTTTTTTCTTTTTTTTTTTTTTGGCGGTACTGGGGATTGAACTCAGGGGCATTCTACCTCCGAGCTATACCCCCAGTCCCATTTTTTATTCTTTATTTTGAAACCGAGTCTCACTAAGTTGCGGAGTGCCTCACTAGGTAGCTGAGGCTGTCCGCGAACCCGGATCCTCCGGTCTCAGCCTCCCGAATGCTGGGATTACAAGCGTGCGCCACCACGCCCGGCTAGGTTGCATCAGTTTTAAGGGCAGAACTAATATGATTTCCCCATAGGGTCAGATTCTGGGTACAGTTGCTCAATAATGCCATCATGAGTTCAGGAGAAGAAGTCTTCGTGGGATCCATCCAAGAGCTGAGATGTTCTGATTTGTCGGTGTCAGTAGTGCCAGGTGGAATTTGTAACTTTGGTGTTCAAGCTAGATCCTTGGAGTTTTGGACTGGTTTGCCAGACATGTTTGTGAAACAGGTGTATCCAACTCATGGCCTCTTGACTCCGTTTTGGTTCGGTATAACATGAATCATTTTTGTATCACTGACTTTCATGGTGGCTCTTTGAATCCTTCTCGGTCCATCCACAACATTCTCAGCCCAAGTCATAGCTGATATCTTCTAGTAGTTTTAGCGTGTATGACTGAGTAGTGATCTCTAACTTTGTCCTGGGATTATTAATGAGCCAAACAGTTTCCAGTTTCTCCTGGTTGGTTGTTTTCTTCAGTTCTACTGTATGCTTATGAGAGAAGGTTTAAATTACCAAATATAGTGGCTTTCATGAAAAATCAATCTTGTCCCCAAGGTCTGACCCCATGACCTGCCACCTCTGGGGATTCTGGGTTGGGGTATACCACAGCAGTCTTTGCCAGCCCTCCCTGCATCGTGTGTAGGATCAGCAACTTGGACAGCACTCTCATGTAAATAAGCCCAGTTTTGGGGGGTCAATTATCCCTCAGCATATCTGCAAAAAAGTAAAACAAACTAAAAATTATGCAAACAAGAGAAAACATTTGAATAGCAAACATATGTACATAGAACATGAATATTTCCTCAAAAAGACCTAAAGAATTGCTTACCTAAAATCTGTATTTTAAGATTAGAGAAAGAAGATCCCCAGAAAGGTCAAACAACTTGTCCAAGGTCACAAAGCTATTAATGGTTGAATCAGAGCTGGAACTTAGAGCTCTTAATTTGGAAAAGTGGATATTACTTTTCAGTTATAAAATACACATTCCCTAAAGGAAAATGTATGTTTAAAGTAGTGTATTTAAAATACATTTAACCGAGCCGGGCGTGGTGGCACACGCTTGTAATCCCAGCATTTGGGAGACTGAGACCAGAGGATCTGGGTTCGCGGCCAGCCTCAGCTACTGAGTAAGGCACTCCTCAACTTAGTGAGACCGGGTTTCAAAATAAAGAATAAAAAAAAATAGGACTGGGGGTATAGCTCGAAGGTAGAATGCCCCTGGGTTCAATCCCCAGTGCCACAAAAAAAAAATAATAAAAATAAATAAATAAATAAATAAATAAATAAAATACATTTAACCTTTTAATGTTTCCTTCTGGATTCAACAAATACCACAAGCATGCCATCCATCTGTAGATAAAGCATCACCAACAAGGAGATGCCACGTGTCTCCTGCTTCCTTATCTCAGCCCCCTCTCACCTTCAAAGAACCATCTCTCCTGAACATTACTCTGTTGTCATCCTCTTGGTTTTCTGTATTTATTCTCTTACTATTACTTTTATTATAACAAAAATAATTTTACCATTATTTGTGTTATAATGGTAAAAGAATATCATTTGAAGGGGTTGTGTTTGACTGTCTTAAATGGCACTAAAATATTCATATTCTTCTGCAACAAACTTTTTAAAAATTTAGCATGATGTTTTGAAGAGCCATGCATGCTGATGTACCCAGTGAATATATTTCCAATGTTGTACCAGGTGTGATTTATGATCGTTCCACCATTTGTTCATCTGTTCTCTCTGTATCGTACATTGGTTAAGAGTTGGCTTTTTGTTTGCTTGTTTTTGCAAGGCAGTCACACACATTCTTATGCATGCCTCATGATAAATATATGCAGGAGATTGAACTCCACAGTGTGCCAGATTTGGAAGATAACGCCCAGCTGTTTTGCAAAGTGGCTGTGCCAATTTAGACTCCCACCAGAGGCTTCTAAGAGTCCCTAGTGTTCTAAATCCTTGCCATCACGCACTGTCACCAGCCTTCTTAATTTTGCCAATCTGCTGGTTGGATATTAGCACTGAAACATTTTTGTTGTGATTTGGGGTCCAATATCTTTCTTTAAGAAGTTCATGCGTAATATTACAGGAGACGGCAAAAATCATGATATTTTAATGCGCTTTAGACAAAATGATTAAGAAAAAACGTGACGTATTTTACACAGAAAGCCCGTAATGTTTTTGGAACTTGAGAGGGCATTTCCACACATTGAGAGTGATTGTTGCTGCTAAATTCAGCAATAACACCTTTATGTTCATTAATATTTAATGATAATCTTGAATTAATTAAATTAAGTTCAATTTATTCATGGTTATTTGTTTTATCCTGCTGTCTTAACTCACACTGGAAAAAAAGTAAAATGGAAATTAAATATATATGCCCCCCAGGATGACCTGGATAGATTGTGCTGCAAAGGTTTATAGAAGTAATAACACAGAGACAGGTGTGGTGGCTCATGTCTGTAATCTAAGGGACTTAGGAGGCGGTCACCAAAGAACTATGAGTTCAAGCCCAGCCTGGGGCATTTAGTGAGACCATGTCCCAAAATATAAATAAAAAGGACTGGGGATGTTGCTCAGTGACAGAGTGTGCCTGGGCTCATCGCTAGTACTGCAGAAGGAGGGAGGTAAGAAGGGAGGGAGGGAGGGAGAGAAGGAGAGAGAGAGAGAGAGAGAGAGAGAGAGAGAGAGAGAGAGAGAGGATGAATATATAACATTGTTACTCTTAGGACTGTTTTGGGATTTTCATAATTTGAAAACTCTTTTAAGTCCTTAGTTGAAAAGAACCCTGATTGCTTTCTTGCAGGACATTTAATGGTACTAGTGGTGTAGCACAGGTTTTCTTGGGTACCTTATAGTTGTTTTCTGCCCTGGTGAGGTCTGATGTGGTAATGCCACCTTCCTATTTTAATGTGATGATAAATTTTTAGAAACCCTAGAACCAACTCCCATCCTCCATTGAAACAAACAAGAGCGGTGTTGATGTAAAAACCCGTTACCACGGGTAGACGAATAAACTCAGAGAAACAGAATGTCTATTGATGAGACCCAGTAAGTGCCCCAAATTAAGTGGAAATTTAATACACATCTCCATCTGTGATCACCGCCCTGAACATTTCACATTCAGGTTTGACAGTAAAGATCCTCTCTGTCTCAGGAAATTATTTTGTAATGAGACACTGAGTGTTGACACAATGGGGTCACTTCAAGCATCGTGGTTCTCATAAGGGCTGTGGGCTGTCAACTATCAGTGATCAGAGAGGCTGAAGTCTAAGGACCAAGTTTATTTTAGCATCTACTTAGGCAGTCGGTATTTTCATCATAACTTATACTTCAAACCTGGGACCAGAACATCTCAGAACAATGATGGCAGCTGTTGTTTTTCTATGTGAAGCTGATTGAACGGGCCTAGGGACTCCCCCTGCTATCCCCACCCCCAGGCCCCCACTCAGTCTCTTCGAGGGGACCCATCCTCTTTGATGGCAGCGAGGGATCTAGGTTTCCATCGGCGAGAGTTGCCAGTAGCCCAGGCACTTTCTTACAAGCCCACGGTTCTTCTTTGGCCTCTGAGGCCCGGTGGGGGAGCTGAGGCATTGTGGAGTCCTAAACTTTTATTTTCCTTATGCTGCTGGATCTGCAGAAGCCGAGACCTGGAGCTCACAAACCAGTGTAGCCAGAGTGTCCTGCAGGTCCCATCCTTCCTTCCTCTGTTGTGTGACTGTCCTCCCAGCCCCACCTCCAGCCTCCTCCCAAGGTGGTCAGAACCCATCTGCTTGTTGCTCTGTCCCCATGTACCCCCGACTTCCCCCGCCTGTGGCTTTGCTCCACACGATATCACCAGCACAGGAAGGCAGGCTCTCTGCTCCATTTGGTTAATTAATCTCCGACTGTGTCGGTGGATCACCTTGTCCTGTGTTTACAAGACGATCAGAACCCTGAAACTTTCCCTTCTTAGTTTTCTTGCATCTTCCTATTGCACCCCCCATTTTGAAAATCCACTACATTCAGACATTCGATTTCTACCAGCTCAGTATCTGAGAGATGCCTCCAACAGTAATAATGCCATAATCGTGTCTCGACACTTGGCTTTACCCATTGCACATGCTCATCAGTCAAACGGATAGATTTCCTCTTTCATTATAACTCTTTCCCTTCTGGTCATTGCCACCTAATATTCCAGCAGGCACCCAGTCTCATTTTCTTGGTTTTACATGATTTAATATCTAACTGAGAAGAAAATTCAAATATAGGAGTAAAATGATAATTTAATCCTAATACTGAGGTTCTATTTTGTTCTAGGTAGGTAATACTTAAGTGAGGTATGTGTATCATCATTTAGTCTTTACAGTAACATAGCAGGCAGCATCATTTATATCCCTATTTTATAGATATAGAAACCCAAGCACAGAATTGTCGATGGTCACAAGAAGTAATTTGTGGGATAGGTAGAAATGATGTGAACGTGAGAAGTCTTGCTCCAGGCTCAGTATTTACATTTTTTCTCTCAGGAGTGGGACTTGAACCTTGGGTCATTCTACCTCTGAGCTATACCCATAACCCTTTTGATTTTTTATTTTGAAACAGGGTCTCACTAAGTTGCTGGAAGTCTTGCTAAGTTACCGAGACTGCCTCAAACCTGCAATCCTCTTGTTTCAGCCCCCAAGTACTAGGATTATAGGAGAGTGCCACCATAATGGGTCTAACCCAGTATTCTTAAACACTATTGCAATTTCCTTATCAATATGATTCATATTTATTCTGTTTAAATCATTTCTGAACACACATGCCTTCTAAATCAACAAAGCTGCTCCTTGGTTCACGAGTATGGACAAACTATAGTGCAGGAATTCAAAAGCAAAATCAATTATGGCCAGCATTTTTTTTCATCAAATTATTTTTCATGAATTTATTTATGCTGCATATTGGTCATGATACTTCATAATTTATTGTTTAAAGTCTTAATATGGAATTAATTCTTTTTCTTGCCCTTGGATATTTTACAAAGTAGTATAGAGTTTTTAAAAGTATATTTTTATTGGTGCATTATAGTTATACATCATAATGAGATTCAAAGTGATAAAAACATACATGCCCACAGTACTTGATGTGTTTCCCTTCCGATTCCACACTACTCCCTTCCTTTCCTTATATATGACACTGAAATTGGTGTTACTATTTTCCTATATGTATATAGCATTATTTCGTTTCCTTCATCAAGTCCCCCCCTGCCACCTCCCTCCTCTAGGCCCCTCCATTGCTCCACTGCAGTTTCTTCTTTATCTGGAGATTCATTCCTTCCTTCCTTCCTTCCTCCCTCCCTCCCTCCCTCCCTTCCTCCCTCCCTTCCTTCCTCCCTCTGTCCTTCCTTCATTCCTTCTCTCTTTTTTTGCAGTACTGGGAGTTGAACTCAGGGTCATTCTACGTCCTAGCTACACCCTCAGGCCTATTTTTTATTCTTTACTTTGAAACAGGGCCTCACTAAGTTGCAGAGGGCCTCACTTAGAAGCTGAGGTTGGTCACCAACCTGTGATCCTCCTATTTCAGCCTTCCAAGTACTGGGATTACAAGTGTGAGCCACCATTCCCAGCTCTGGAATTTGTTTAGTTTTTCAATTTCTCTCTATTTTCCACACACGAGGGGAAAAAATATGACCCTTCACGTTCAGCATTTATATATTAAAAGAAGCTTTCTGGACTCAGAGCATGAATAAGACAAGGCTTTCAGATGCCTTCCCAAGGCCCTCTGGGGGGAGAGTTTCTAAATATAGGATATGATACTGGGCATGGTGGCACAAATTTGTAATCCTAGTACTTGAGAGGCTGAGACTGGAGGATGGCAGGTTCTATGACAGTCTAAGTAATTTAGTGAAACTCTCAGGAACCTAGTGAGACCCTGTTTCCAAATAAGAAATAAAATAAATAAAATAGGTATGGGAATGTAGCTTGGAGGTAGAATGCCTCTGGGTTCAATTGCCAGTACTACAAAAAAAAGTATATATATATAAAGTATATATTTTTATACATATATATGTCTATGATATGATCATCTTCTAGAATGGCCTCAAATCAGGTGTTACTGATTCCTTACATACAGGAAGTATGAGGGCTACAAGAAAGGATCCACAGCTCTCGTGCCTGTGAAATGTCTGTTGTGCAGGTGCTGGACTAAGGTAACCACCCACAGCCACTCTTCTGTACTGAGAACTTTTATCTTCTTTTATCTTCAGAGTATTCTGGGTACCGTAACTTGCTTTGGCTTCTCCTTCTACCTGGGAGTGAATGTGGTCTTAGCCATTCTGCAGGAAATTGCTCAGTCAATGTAAAACACCAGGCAATTGGGCATTAGAGGTTATAAACATTTCTGTGATGTAGGGCTTCTGACCTCCAGGAATTTGCTATCCTGTTAGGGAAAAAAGGTTGTTACAATCAAATTTATTGAGTGGAAGTAGAGAAACCTCATCACATGGCTTTAGGGGAGGTAAACCTTTAATGGAGACTTAATCACAATGTGGTCATGTTGAGGGGCTGTAGAAGGAGAGGGGTCAGGAGTAGGGTTGTCCTCTTCCCTTCTAAGCTCTCCTTGGTCTTTGCTGTTGTTTGAATTCCATGAAGGTAGTAGGTATGTCTGTCATTGTTGTGACATAATGTCTGGCTTGTAGCAGATGTTCAATAAATGTTGGCATGTAATGAAGGAATGAAAGGTGTTTTGGAGAAAATAGAACCTGTACACATTATTAGTAGGAAAGTAAATTTCTATAGTCATGATGGAAAACAGCATGGTGATTCCTCAAAAAATTAAAAATAGTACCACCATATGACCCAGAAATTTCAATACTATGCATGTACTTAAAGGAAATGAAATCAGTATGTTGACGAGATACCTGCACTCCCTCCCATGTTTATTGCAATATTATTCCCAAGATATGAAATCAACCTAGCTTTCCACCAGTTGGTGACTAAAGAAAGCATAATATATATGCACAATGGAATAATGTTCAGCCATAAGAAAGATCAAATCAAAGCATTCATGACAACATAGATGAACCTAGAAGACATTATTTCAGTGAAATGAGCCAGGCACAGAAGGACAAGAGACCACATGATCATACTCAAGTAACATCTAAAAAAAGTTGCTCTCATAGAAGCCAAGAGTCAAAGACTGGTTAGTAGAGACTGGGGAGGCAGGGAGGAGGAGGAGAGGTGGAGAGGCTGGTGAGTGGGTACAAAGTTGTAGTTAGATTAGAGATATAGGTTATGGTGTACTGGAGGACACATGGTAACTATAGTCAATAATGTACTTATTTTATATTTCTAATTGTCTAGAAGAGAGGATTCTGAGTGTTTCTCCACAAAGACAAGACAAATGTTTCCATCACTCATAGATATGCTAATTGCCTGGATCTGATCATTCCACAAGGTATACATGTATCAGCACATCATGGTGTACCCCACACATTTGTGTAATTATTTTTTGTCGATTAGAAGAAAGAAAAATCATTTGGGCTGAAAAAAAGAGGGAGAGAGAGAGAGAGAGAGAGAGAGAGAGAGAGAGGGAGGGGGGGAGGGAGAGAGAGAGAGAGAGAGAGAGAGAGAGAGAGAGAGAGAGAGTGTGTGTGTGTGTGTGTGTGTGTGTGTGTGTGTGTTTCTGGCATCCCTGAAAGCAATACCATAGATCTATCCAGAGTATCAAGTCAACTGTGTGTCTGAGCCAGGAGGGTGTTGTCATTGCTAGATGTTCAATTCTGTTTGCAAGGCTGTGTTCCGTGTGTCTTGTTAGTGACTGTTCTGTCAAGCCAGTCCCAGGGAGGTGGAGCTGCCACGTCCTTCAGCTTAATACCAGCAGTGAGGCAGTAGATGTCTGAGCTCAGCTTTGGCTCCAGTGGACACATGAGCATGGCTAGTCTCTCCAAACTCAGGACTGTGGCCAATATTAAACAGTTGTATAATTGGATTTCAAAACATCATCTACAGTATGCTATTTTGTACTCCCATGAGTCAACTAAGCCTTTCTAGCAATAGCTTGTGGAACCATTTTTAAACTTAATATTTTACTGGTTTTGAAGATTTTGGTTTGTAGATTTTGAATTTAAAGACATAACAATGAAAAAATAAAGAAAATGTCAATTGAATTTTAACCCAACGATTACGTTGTCATGCTTAATTTCTCTGGATTTCTGCACACCATTTGGTGTATACTAGGCAATAAGATGCATTAAAGCCAGGCATGGTGACACACGTCTGTAATCCTAGTACTTGGGAGGCTGGGATAGGAAGATTACAGGTTTCAGGCCGCCTCAGCAATTTAGCAAGACCCTCAGTTACTTTATGAGACCCTGTTTTAATAAAACATAAAAAGGGTTGGGGTATAGCTCAGAAGTAAAATGCTCCTGGGTTCAATCCCCAGTACCAAAACCACCAACAACAACAACAACAAAAGATGCAGATACATTGGAGTAAAGGATAGAAGTGACAATATTTTAGACTTAAAGAAGTTTTTTTTTTTTTTTTTTTTTTTTCTGGTAGAATAAAATAAGATGTATGCTGCTAGAGAAATCTAGCAATAAATTGGTTTTGTGAAAGTAAATGAAGAATAAAGTAAAATTTTAGTCAGGTTTACTAGTTCTTATATTTTCACTTTCCTTCCTACCTCAAAATATATATAAAAGGGAAAAATGCATTTCTCTGAAATAAAGTGTTAAGCAAACTACTGCTTTCCTCTTTTCCAATTTGTGATTAATAACTCTGCATTTTCAGATATGCAGTGAATTAAATCACAACCTCACACACACAGAATAGTTTGCTCAGGATTTGCTCACAGTTTGGAGTTATTCTCACATGCTTAAAAAAAAAAAAAAAAAAAAACAAATTGAGCTGGGCGTGGTGGTGCACGCTTGTAATCCCAGCATTTGGGAGGCTGAGACCGGAGGATCCGGGTTCGAGGCCAGCCTCAGCTACCTAATGAGGCACTCTGCAACTTAGTGAAACTCGGTTTCAAAATAAAGAATAAAAAATAGGGCTAGGGGTATAGCTCGGAGGTAGATGCCCCTGAGTTCAATCCCCAGTACTGCAAAAAAAAAAAATTGTAGAGAGTGTAGTATAAATTACTGATTTTATCCTTGAAAATATTGATGACTCCTCTAGTTCAAAAATGTGGTCACTTCATGTTATCTTTTCATCAAATGTGCATATTTGGAAGTGTATATTGAAATAATTTGTCATAATAATAGATCTGGGAGGATGTTTTAACAACCAGAGGTAGAAGAGATAAATTCTAAACTGTTTGTTAATGTTTAAGCTTTCTGTCAACTGGTTGTATGTTATTCTGGGTAGCAACCTTTTAAGACTCCTGTGAAGCACCAGGATTTAAACAGCTCTTTGATGGTTAGATTCTGCGTTAGAAGAAACTCAATTATGAAGCCTGGAGTCCCCTGAGTGACAAAAGTCCCCATGAACATATCTGCCCTGTTTTCTATCAGACATAGAAGAACCTAGCAAATGTGGTTGAGTGAATATGAATTTGGAAAAATTCTCAACCATCTATGATTTTTATCAAAGTTGAGTCATCTATTATAGTTTCTTTGAACCTTTTAAAAGGTTGAAAATTATAGTCTACAACAATAATTTAGAAAAAGCATTACCATAGCTTGCTGTTAAATGCTTTGCACTTAGTGGGAAACAGTCACAGAGTGAATTAAAAAATTTTAAGCAACTAATGAATTTTATAGTTGGTCAATTAATTGTGCACTACTCCTTCCCTTAATATGAAAGCAAATGGTCTGCCAGTGAACGCTGTACAATTTCCATTATTCATTTTATGAAGAGCTACATAAAGTTCTCCATAAAGCTCCAAGAGGACATTTTTTTGATTAATCCATTTTCCAGATGAAGAAGCAAATACCAGTGGACGTGAATATTTATGGCTTTGGAAAGAACTGGTGGATCACATTTGATGATAGCAAAATAGCAATTTCATGATATTTCTTAGGTTTAAGCTATAAAATCTACTCTGTACTGGTAGTATATAAAAGATGGTTATTTCATGAGTTCAGTATAAATCGAAGTCAGCTTTGAAAGCCCTTTTTTTGTGGACAGCATCATCACCAGTCATGATACTTAATAAGATGAGAGCCTCTTCCGTAAACAATTAAATTTCATAATTTATATGTATAATTTAAGTTTGTAGATGCGATTCATTCATGGTCTTATTTATCAGGCATACATAATTGGCTTTTAAATGGTTCATAGAGTATATTTACAGCCATAGGCTAGCTTTTTCTTAAATAATGAATGTTTATTATACTTGATAATAAAGGATTTTTCTAATTTGTCATGATAAAAATAAATAATGCTAGTATTAATATTTTTACATAGGTGGCACATATTTATTTGGTGCTGAGACTGTATAATATTTAGAAAACTAATAATTGATTCTTTTCAGATTCATTTTGATAGCTTTCATTATAGGTTTCTTTTCTATTTTGTAGCTAATGTACATTCAACTGTGTGAAAATTTAATGATTATGAATATATTTTGGGAAAAGTGAATACTTATTTAAAAATAAATGATCATTCATTCATTCATTGTGGTACTGGGGATCAAACTCTGGACATTTTACCTCTGAGCTACACCTCCAGAACTTTTATGTTGTTGTTTGTTTGGAAACAGAGTCTTGATGGGTTACTGAGAGTCTCACTATGTTGCTGAGGCTGTCCTTGAACCTGCTATCCTCCTGTCTCAGCCTCCCAAGTACTGGGATTACAGACATGTGCCACCACACCTAGCTCATTTTTTAGTTATTTAAAAGTGTTGTAAATCACTCTCTGTAGAAAAATTTAAACCCACAGAAAAAAACAAACAAATGAAATTCCAGTGATCTTACTAATATTTATGTGGTCAATTCATCCAAATTATTTTACATGACCTTTTTCTTTCTAAAATATGATCATACTATATTAGAGCTTTTTATTTGATGAGATTTTGGATCCTTTTAGATATCAGTCGACATGGCATTATACCCAAATTTTTATTTTTCCTTGTATGAATGCAGTATATTAATTGTATATTCATATTTAAACCCAACTGCTGAGCATTTTAAGTAGATCAGGTTTTTTTTTTTTAAATCTAAAAAACTGATTAACATACTTGCACATTTATATAATGAACCAAATACTTTCTCAAGATAGAGTTCTTAAGTTTTGATTGCTGTATGAAAGGCAATATATACATTTTTGAGATTTTTGCTGGACTTTGCCAAATTGTCCTCTGAAATATCATGCAGTTCAAACATGAACAATGTTTGAATATTCTTTCCCCCAAAGACTTACTAACAGTAACTCTTATTATTTTAAATTTTGACAAAGTGCTCATAGTTGCCTGAATAATGGCTTCTCAGAAGATATATCCACATCCCAATCTTGGAATCTGTCAGTATCACTTAGTACAGCAAGCGTGACCATTACTTCATACAGCAAAGAAGAGGTCAAGTTAATGATCTGGAGAGGTGCGGTTTATAATGGATTATTCTAGATGATCTGTGTGGACCATAAATAATCACAGGTATCCTTCTAGAAGGGACACAGAGGGAGTTTTGAGGTGGAGACATAGAGGAGGAGGCAACGTGAAGACAAGTGTGTGTGGTGGGGAGGGGGAGACAGAGAGGGAAAGGAAAGAAAGAAGAAGGAAGAAAGGAAGGAAGGGAGGGAAGGAGGGAGGGAGGGAGGGAAGGAGGATACACATGGAAGAATGCTGACAGCCACCAGAAGCTGGAAAAGTCAAGGACTGGTAACTCACCTGGAACCTTCAGAGAGAGGGTGGCCCTGTTGATGCTTTGATTTTGGATTTCTGGCCTCCAGAATAAATTTTTGTTGTTTTTAATTCACTAATTTTGCAGTAATTTGTTATCTTGCTCAAGGAAATTAATACAGTGCTATTCAGATTTCACTGATTTTGATGAAATACACCGTTGCCTATGGTTTCCTGTTCTCTGGTTTCAATAATCTGCAGTCACCTGCAGCCTGAAAATGTTAAATTGAAAATTCCAGACATAAACAATTCATAGTTTGAAATTGTATACCATTCTGAGTAGTGTGATGAAATTTTGTGCCACCCTGCTTCATCCCACGGGGGACGTTGAATCATTCCTGTGTTCAATATATCCACCCTGTATGAGCTACCTACCTGTTCATAATCATCAAAGTTATGAGATAAACTGAAATATAGCATTTCTTGTGCTCTATTTAAGATAATGGCTCTTCATGCAAGGAGAGTGAAGCTTGTGATATTTATTATGGTATGTTCTATTTTATTATTAGTTTTTGTTGTTAATCTTTATGCCTAATTTTTAAATTAAAATTTATTATAGGTGTGTATTTATAGGGAAAAAAAACATAGTCCACCTAGGGCTAGGCACCATCTGAGGTTTCAGGCATCCACTGGGGAACTTGGAGCACATCTTCTATGGATAAGAAAAGTCTACTCTATTATAATGGTCCAGGGAGGAATATATGTCTGAACTGTCATCTCAAAAGTCCTTGATACCTACCCAGTTCCTCCTTGATCTTTAAAATCTCTATATAGTTCTTTCTTATCACCTCCATTGTCACTGACAGCTCCCAGAGCCTCAGGTCACCACAGTGGCTCTGTCTTCACCTAAGTTCTCTGTCTACAAAAGTCTCGTCCATGCCCAAGGCTTCAGTTATGACTGTTCACTCACACATCTCAAATTCATGATTCTACCTAGGATCTCACTGCTGGGGTGTACATTTAGTTGCTTTTTCAGAAGATTTTTAGCACCTTGAACTCAGTGTTTCAGTTGCATTTCAAGCCCAGCGGATCCTGTTGGTAAGTTCCTTATCTTTCCGCCCTCTTGGTATCTACCATGGTGGTTCATCCTTCCTCTGAGCAGATGGTAAAGCCAGAGTCCTGCATCTTTTCATTTATAATTTCTGTGTGAAATCATTCACGAGGCATCTGAGAAGCCACTCTTAATATTTTCCTCTCCACTCCATCTCTATTTTGTGATGAGATCCCACCCTCTCTCACCTAGAAACATTCTCTATAGTGTGACCAAGGCTTCTTTCTAGCAAACACTGGCTGTGTCACCTGTCACTCAACACCTATTCAAAACTCAAGGATTTTTAATGACAAGTGAGGGCATTGGCTTTCTTTTTCTTGCTTGTACACCCCTCCAGTATAAGCAGCTATTCTCCTTCCCTACGTCAGTACCCCAAGAGACAGTTGACTTAAACTTACCCCCAATTTTTAGTTAGCACCTGGTGAGATTTGTGGAGAAAATCATTTGAGAAAGATGTGACCTCTTCCAATATCTATGAGCCTTGAGGACTATTCTTGTGCCCCGTCACCCTTGGCCACTGCCATCTAGATGAAATCTTTTTCCTTTTTTGGTACTGGGAATTGAACCCAGGGAAGTTCTACCTCTGAGCTATACTCTCCAGCCCCATTTATTTTGAAACAGGGTATTACTAAATTGCTGAGAATGGCCTCCAACCTACAATCTTCCTGTCTCAGCCTCCCAAGTATGTGGATGACAGCTGAGCTCTTTACCAGTGTCTAGCTGTGTCAATCTCAAATAAGCCAGTTTTCTTATGGTCTCACACTGCAGTCAGCCATCTCTTCTTAAACACTAGCCAAGTTGTTTGCCTCACAACTTCATATCCTCAGCGGGTTAAAGAACACTTGTTTTTCGGTTTGTCTTTTTTTTTTTTTTTTTAATTTGACAGATGGGCCCTGACTTACAATGTTTCTACTGACATTGTTCCCCGGTGGTGTGGAAGTGTACCCATACCGCCCTTTGGTTGTCACTTTCAGTACCATACTCAATACATTGCACGAGAGATTTAACGCTTCATTATGTAACATGTCAAATGATTTTTCCCAACTACAGGCTAGTTCTGTAAGTGTTCTGAGCATGTTTAAGGTAGGCTAGGCTAAGGTATGATGTTGAGTAGGTTATATGTATTAAATGTATTTCAGCTTATGCTATTTTCAACTTATAGTGGGTTAATCAGGATGTAACCCCAAAGTAAATCAAGAAGCATCTCTTAGTATGGGAGTGATCTCTTCCTGAGTGAAAACTTGAAGTTCCTAGAGCTCATATTTTTTTTATTAAATCATTACATTAAAGCAGCTGCTACCAAACCTTTCAATTTCATGACCTCCTAACATTTAAAAGTTATTGAAAATCCCAAGGATCCTGTGGTCTGCAGAGGATACATAATATTTATATATATATGTATATATATATATCATATATACATATATTCACTGTATTAGAAATTACAACAGATATATTTAAAAATAATTTATACATTTATTTAAAAATAAGAGTAAGGAACCCAACTACATGTAAACAAGACATTTTTTGAAAATTTAAAATATTTATGAAGCAAAATGCATATAATGATAAAGAGTTTAGTAATTATTTTTGCAGTTTTCCAAATCTGCTTACTGTGTGGTTTAAGAGACACATAGAAGAATGCTCACATCTGCTTTCTGCTTTCACATTCAGTGAGTTGTAGTCTCTCAATTGTATGATATAACCTCTGGAAAATCCCAGTGAAAACTCATGTGGGAAAGAGAGAAAAGTGTGGAAATGACATCTTAGTTCTATGAAAACAGCTTTGATCTTGCAGACCCCTCCCCCAACAAGATGGGGACTGAGCTCTGCCCAGGAGCACGCAGCAGCCTCCGTTTGGAGTAAGTGCTGCTGTGCACCTCACTTCCAACCCTTGCTCTAGTGAATGTATCAAGCCCCAGCATGTTACAAAGCCTATTTGAGTTTTGTGGTAACATATGACACTTTGTAGGCTTTAAGAGAAAAATAGAAGTGGATCTGGTAAGTGAACTCGTGTTTGAACCCAGGTCCTCATGACTGTGGAGTCCGTGTCCTTCCTTCCGTGCCTTTCTGTCCTGGATTACTTGGAAAGCAGGCTAGCCAAAGTGTCCTCTGTGGGTAGGCCGTGTTTCCTGTGGTATCTGTGTTGCTTTTCCAAAAGTAGATAACAGCATTTCTTACCCTCTATAGTTTTAAATAAATGTTGAGAAGACAATTGACTCATAGACTCTTAACAAGCATTGCCTTTGGATGTTCAGGATTATGTAGATCTCTATGTATTCAAGCAGCTGGTGGACTTCTTACTATTTCAAAGATATCAACCAAACATTATATTTTGAAAAAGTTCATGGTATATAGTGTCTACAAATGTCTTATGGTGCAGTTCTTACTTGAACCAAAAAGTGGTTGATATCAATGTGTAAGAATTCCATTTTTTATGAATGAAAGTTCAAAGCATAAATTTGATCATAATAAATGTTCCTCCTTTGTAGCATAATAAAAAGAAAGCATCCTCTTACCACCTGACCTTGGTATAAGCTCATCTATGGAATTTGAAGTTACTATAATTTATCTATGAAGGACACAATTGCCAAGCCCCTTGACAGTAAATAATGACAGGATGGACAATATCATAGGATGAAGTGTGAGCATATGCTTTCTTCTCTCTTAAAGGCCATTGCATCTTCGTAGAATTCTGTGGTGTATTAATATGTCACTCCACATTTAGGTCTTGAAGCATAAAATGCATTTTAGCTAGAATGCTTGCCAAGATACCAATGCCATATTTGAAATACTGTAATGTGTTTATTGAACAGCAAAAACATAATGAATAAGGTTGCAGGTTTATATTTTACTGTAAAACCTCAAAGTGATTAAATGAGAGGGAGAAAGAGAAAGAGAACTGACAAGCTCTGTAGAAACTTAAACTAAATTGATTCTCAGACACTCACCAATATAATTCATAATGCAAATGTCATGATGTAAATAGCTTCCCTTTATTGAATTCTCATGTTTCAGTGTATTTTAGGCATTTTCCTAAGAGTTTGTAGTCTTTACAATGACATTCTGAAGCAGAGTATAGTACCATTTTACAGATGAAAACACTGCATTCAGGGAGACAGGAAACTTAGCTCAAGCCACAAAGATAGTAAATAACAGGGCTTATTTTTGAGCTTATATCAGCCAACATTCAAGATCTGTACAGATTACAATCTGATTTTTACAAGAATAAAAAATGAATGAAACAAATTTACAGTAAAAAGATTAGTACTTGTTGTTAGAAACTTAACTTCAATTTGTTATATAAAACATTTCAGTATGAAGAATTATATCCTAATGAGTTTCATAAATCTGTTAAATGATTCATTGAAAACAAGCTTTTTGATATAAAAAATGTTTGTTTTTAAATGTTTATAAGGCAGGTAATAAAATAAACTTGAATATCACAGTACTGTAATACTTTTATAGCTGATATTTTATAAAATATTGTCATGTTTATTAGAGTTGTTAAATCAATACCACTATTCAAATGATAAAATGCAAATTAGAAAAGTGATCTAGAACTTGACATGGTGGTTTCAATTGCTGATTCTGTACCCATTATAATTTGTATCTCGTCCATCAAAACCAAGTAATTTATTAATACAAGTCTCTGGCACTTGATTGAAAATCACTTTGAAAAGTATTCATTGATTATAGATTGTTCTTTGATCTCTGTAGCTGTTATGTAAATTTATGTCATTGGCCATGAGCAGGAAAAGAAGTAGAAAGTATATATTTCGACTGACTTAATATTTTTAAGCACAGTGTTTAGAATATTGTAGTGCTTGTAAGATCACAGAAAATCCTATAGAATGACCATTCATCTTCTCTACTATACAAATGAAGGACTATAGATACAAAAGATTAGTAACCTGTGCCATTTGACACAGCTAGTGATTGGCAGTCAGACTTCAAATATAAAATAGCAAATTCTGTATCCTGCATTTGTTTAATAATATGAAGATGTCATCTATTCTCACTTGGCTCAGAGAGAATGTAGTCTGTAGGTTATTTATCACTATTCTTGAAATAGACTAAATGTATATGACAATAACTATTATTTATATGCTAAGCATCATAAAAATATATAATTCTCCCACATACACCAAATTTAAGTAATCTGGTAACATTTTTTTTTGGGGGGGAGATTGAACTCAAAAGCATTCTACTCTGAACCACAACCCCAGACTTATTCTATTTTGAAACGAGATCTTGTTAAGTTGCTGATGGTCTTACACAGTTGCTGCAACTGACCTTGAACCTTTGATCTTCCTGTCTCAACCTCCTATGTACTGGAATTACAAGAATGAACCTCCATGCTCACCATCATTTATTTTTTATGAGTCAAACAAAACAAACTACCTCATTTTTATTTTCAAGAGTACTTTCAAGCCGGGCATGGTGGCGCATGCTTGTAATCCCAGCTTTTGGGAGGCTGAGACCAGAGGATCTGGGTTCCCGGCCAGCCTCAGCTATCTAGTGAGGCACTCCACAACTTAGTGAGACCCGGTTTCAAAATAAAGTAAAAAATAGGGCTGGGGGTATAGCTCAGAGGTAGAATGCCCCTGAGTTCAATCCCCAGTACTGCAAAAAAAAAAAAAAAAAGAGTACTTTCAAGGACATATCTCATACATAGTTTAAATTTACTTGAATCTCACATTTTCATAATTGTTAATATATTATAAATGATTTTCATATTCTATCTTAACATGATAACATGATCCTTGGTTCTTTAAAAGTATTATTTTATTTAGTCATCTCAATAATTTAATGTAGTGCTATTTTCATTTATATTAGAGAGGAAAAAACTAGGTTGACAGAGTTAAGAATGTGTCTAGCTTTGCATGAGTTGTAAGAGTTGTAAGTGGCCTTGAACACAGACATTTGGATTCAGAGCCCAAGGATTAAGGATGATAATTTATTTTCCCATTACTGGTCTTGTGTCACCTCAGAAGTAATATCATTTCTGAATTGTCAAGAAGGATTGTGAAATGTAGGTTTCTAAAAAATATATTCTATACATCTTCTACATGTATAGAATGCAATAATGGTGTAATAAGATTGTCCAGCTTGATAAATTTTCAAATTGTTCACATCCATCCCTGGAGTATCCAGGTAAGAAACATAACCATATCATTTCTCCAAACATCCTTTTATTCCCCCTTCAAACCGTTGTCTCCCTGCAAAGGAAACCCCTGTTTATAATACCTAACATATATTCTATTTCTACCAGTGTTTGAGCTTTATGTAAATAGAGCATACTGTGTGTGTGTGTGTGTGTGTGTGTGTGTGCGTGTGTTCTTTTGTGTTTGAGTCAGATTAGATTCCCTAGAAACTGCCACTGAGATGGAGATTGGCATGCAAGAAGTAATAGGGGAGCCTGCATGAGATCGTGCGTGAGGGAGGGGAAGAAGGTTTCCGCAGGAGGAGAAGTTGCAATGAGGGGCGGTTGCACCAAAGGCTACATGTGATGCTCCCCAGAACACCGAGCTGTATGGCCAGATGAGTGAGAAGGCCAGGCCTTAACCCTCTCAGTCCCGAAGGGGGTCAGAGCAGTGAACTTAGCGTCCCTTAGACTCCACCTGCTGGGCCACTGGGATGCCTTCACTTCATTTGACCTTCTGGGGAAGAGTTCCACCAGGATTTGGGAAAACTTGCAGGAATGTGTCTAGTGAAGTGGACTCAGAACCTCATTGAATGGCTGGTCTCTGGGCCACGACTGATATTCATCTTCTCCTTCCTTTTCCACCAGTCCGAGATCCCCTCACCTCAGTTAGCACCTCTGCTTGTTTAGACAGAGTATTAAAAATGCACCGGTGAACTACCTAAGTGTCTAACTTATCTCTCATTGCTTCATTGTGGAACATCAGTCTCATCTCCTGATGATCAGAATCAAATATTCTTGCTGAAATTGTGACCTCCTTCTGTGTTTTCTGGTTTCTTGATACAGGCTCAGAGCGACTGGGTGGGAGGCTTTGTTTAATGTTTAATTTTTCCCCTTGATGTGTTCTCTTTGAAAGTATTTCCCCTTGGGGAAACAGAATTCTAGGTCTTTAAAACTCAGAGTTTTGGGTGCAAAAAGCACAAATTCTTTTCATGCATCTTTGAGAGAAATGGCAGATAAGTCATTCTGACACTCACCGTATTGTTCTCATAATTTAGGAAATATAGTGCCCCATGTTGGCCAAGTATTACCCTCAAGCTGACATCTCCTTTCAACTTCAAAAGGCCAGTCAATCTCTTGGACAGGCTAGCAGCTTTGGGGTGGTGTCACATGTGATAGGATTTGTGGCTCTTCAACTCTGATCCAGTGCAATGTTATGTAGAATCCAGCAGATCAAACACTTTGAAAGCCCATGGACAGAGGTGCTATTTGAGATTCTTTGGGTAGCAAATACAGACTTATACATGGAAGATGTGTCCACTGTGTTTGGGAGTAATCCCTGCCTCCTCCAGAGCGGAAGACATCCAGTGCATTTCAGCTTCCCAAGGGAGTGTACCATTGCTCTTCTGGAAGAATAATTCCATGTTATGGTATCAGCATTAGTCTCTGTCCATGGGAAATTCCACATGTAGCCAGTACAGTAGGTAGATCAGCCTCGATGGGCTGGAGGCCATGATGTTGTACCTGTGCACAGCGCCCAGCTCTGCTCCCAGAGTCACTCTGTTCATGCACCCACCCTGCTGCCTCTCTGTTCCCTGCGCTCTGCCTCGTGTACACTGCCTCCCCTGTGGTGGCTGCTTCCTCACGGGTTATAACACCCGACAGAAAGCCTTCCAAGCTCTGTGTAGTTCCTACTTTCTTCCATCTGTCTTTTCTTGGTCCCTCTTCCCCAGACTTCCTTGTTACCACTCTCCCAATCATTCTTCTTCCAGACCTCTGACCAACATAGCAAGTCATACGCTGCTGTCTGGAAATTTGTATACTGAATCCAGCAGCTCTTGACAGGTCTGAGACTCCCCCTTTCGTGAGTCAATATCTTTGGGTTCCTTTAAGGAAGGACTGTGGGAACCATCAACATCTCTGCTTGCCATAGTTTCCAGAGGCCTTCTTCATGGGAACTCAGTTTTTCTTTCAACTAACGGGCTCAGAGATTAGAAACTAGCTCAGACATAAAAATGAGGCAAAGGATTGTGAATTTTTATTGGGGAAGATATTTTCATCCATCTCTGTTTTGATCATATAATTGGATAATACCCGTGGTGGCTGCCTATCACTCTTTTCCACAAAGAATGCTGAGTTTTATTAACTATCTCCTTTACCCATATGGGTCAGAAATCCCTGGTTACCATTCCAAATGCCATTCTCGATGGTAATTGCCCATTGTTGCTAGTGGGAGCAACGCTCTATAAGAGCATTTCCTCTGATTCACTCGGGCCTAAGAGCATGGCACCATTGGGCACCTCAGCGTTGCTATGTCTGTGTAACTAGTGGATGCTTTATGACTTTGGAAAACTATATGTTCTCCAAGACAAAACATGGTACCCTAGGGGTCTTTCTGATCTTCATATATCCTGAGACATATGCTTACTATGCCCACTTTTATGGACCTCTTAATCTCTTTTTCTGTTGTTTGCTGTGGTGTGTACCATTGTGTCCTCCACATTTCCAAGTTGTGTTAGCAACATGTCAGCACTGGATTCTGGGTCTTTCTCAGGAAGTTATAGCCTTCATCATAAGTAATTGTTTCTCTGTCAATAAGCAGTTCCCTACTAAGCTGTATGTTCTTCTCTGCATAGTACAGGCCCCCAAGATCCCTGAATACCCTGAAAACATTCTTTTTTCCCTCTAGATGCTCCTTCAGTATATAGAATCCTTTCTCTTTTAAGACACAGCATGTATCTAGCTAGAATGTGTTACTTTTTGAACTAGCTGTTTGTCTGAACTCCTGTAGGGGAAGTGGGTTACATCTTAAAAAGGGCACTTGTGTTATCTTGCAAGGAAGGCCCCTTTGCATACAAGAAAGTGGTCTAGCCATAGAAGAATGGAGTTGGCCTCTGTTTAGACCCAGAAAGTTCAAAGGAATCTAGTTGTAAATGACTCTCATGTTGCCAGGCATTGTGCACACCTGTAATCCCAGTGCTTGGGAGGCTGAGACAGGAAGATTAGAGGCTCAAGGCCAGGCTTAGAAACTTATCAGGATTCTGTTTCAAAATAAAAATAAAATAGAGGTGGGGGTGTAGCTCAGAGGTAGAATGCCTCTGGATTCAATCCCAATAGTGAAAAAAAAAAAAAAAAAAACAAAGAAAACAAAGAAACAAACAAAAAATGTTCCTCGTATTCATCAGCTAAGATATCCATATCTCAAATCTCAGGGTCCCTCTCCTTCCCCACATGGGAGAGTTGATCTTGGCATATGTGACCTGCTGGGGCTAAAAGTCCAATTTCCCTTATAATTAAGCCCAGAGCCTCATCATTAGCCCTTTCCGCATCCTGACTGAAGGAACTGAGTGTATCTTGCTATGGTACCAAAGAGACTCTGCAAGATGTTTTGCAAGATAAGCACACCCACCCCACCCCCACTGCTATGCAGGCTCTTCTCCCTGCATACACAGCTTCTTCAAGAAGTGCAGCTCATCTCTGCTCCCTGTGAGTCTGGGCTCCACGTTTCCTTGGCTATGGCCAATCAAATGCGGCAGAAGTGATGGTCATGGCCTCTAACTTCTGAGCCCATTGGATGGCAGGCAGCTCTCTCTCCTCTTGGCCCCAAGAACAATGCTATGAGGAGCTCAAGTCACACGGAGAGGTCACATGAAGGATTATTGAGGGGCTCCCCTCAAAATCCCAAGCTGGCCTCCTAGCCAGGAACCAGGGTCCAGTGCCACCACATGCTTGAACCATCCTGGGTATTGGCTGGTATTCTGAAGGCCAGAACATGGAGCCCTCACATGACTTCATCCCACATCAGTGAAGAAGAAAAACTGCCTGACTGAGCCCAGACAACCCATAGCTCATGAGAGATAATAAGATAGTCATTATTTGAAACCATTAGGTTTATTTTATGTCACTTACCTTTCCCTCCACCACGCAGTGATCTATCATAACACCTCAATACATTAAGGCCCTGACTGGATTATAGATTTCTCTGACATTACTGAACTGTAAGTTCTTTGACAAAACTCTCATATCCTTCTGCATCCCCTTGGAGCTTACTGTAGCACCTGGTATAGGAGAATCTCACGGCAGATGTCTGCTGATCCCTTGTGGAGTTCCTTGAGGTTCATGAAAGAATGAAGTTATTTTTCTGTGTTGACTATTGTGTTCTACTATTTTAGTCATGAGGCAATGAGGACCAGAAATCAATATTCTGTTCAGATTCTTAATCCAGAAAATTCAATCTATTTCTCCTCTTTTTCTTATCCAGTGCTCATCCAGATAAAACTTATTTTACCTGTATAAAGATGTTATCCTTTAATGGAAAATAAACTTGGGAAGTACTTTTGGATGGTTAGAACTGAAATCTCCCTCCCCCTCAATTTTCTTGTTTCTTGCTGCAATTGTTACTTTTTCCCTGTCTTTTAACTAAATTGTGTTTTGCCCATTATTTTCTGGTTGGTAAAATTTGTATTGCTAAAGTGGGATTAAACTTCACTGTTATTGTTTTGTGACTAGAATTGCATGGAGTAAGCCACCTTCTTGCATAAAGGAAATAGGTTTCATGGTTCAGCAACCAACAAAAAATTAACTTAATGTGACAGGAGAGTACGATTTTCAAAGGCAAAGATCCCAGTGATCATAAAGGCATCAACTTCTTTTGAGTTGAAAAAGACCACAAATACTTAGTTGTTATTCAAGTTGCTAATGTTAGCCAACATCACAGAAGTGTCTTGTGTTAGTCAGCTTTCTGTCATTATAATAAACATTTGGGATAATCAACTTATACAGAAAAAATGTTTACTTTGGCTCACTATTTTGGAAGTTTCAGTCCATGATTAATTGGCCCATTGCTTTGGGCCTGTGGGGAGGCAGCACATCTTGGCAGGAGTATGTAATAGAGCAAAACCACTTCCCTCAGCCATGTGTGGTGGCACACACCTGCAATCCCAGTATGTGGGAGGCTGTTGGTATAGCTCAGAGATAGAATGCCCCCGGATTAAACTCTCAGTACCACAAGAAAGAAAAAATAAACCCACAAAACCAAACAAACAAAAAACTTACCTTATGGCCAAGAAGCAAAAGTAAATTAGGAGGGGGTCAGAGTCCCACGTTCCCCTTTACTTAAACACCTCTCACTAGGCCCCACATCTTAATGATGTTACCACCTCCCAAAAGCACCACACTGAGGTCCAAGACTTTACAATATGGTGCTGTGAGGATATTCAAGACCCAAACTACTGCGTGTGTTTAGCCAGCTTCTGACAAAATTGTCTGCATTTGCATTTTCTAAAGCAAATAATTTTATCTTATATGGTTCCAAGGACTTTTTTTCTGATTTTTAGAGTAATTGGTTCCCTTATATCTTTACATACTAACCTCCCTGACTTAGACTTCTGTGGTCCTTTCTGGCTGGCCTGCTGGCTCCAGTGTGACCCACTCCATGTCACAACCACACCCAGAATTCGGCACTAATTCTAGCATGCTTGTGACTGAGAAAGAACAGCTGTTTACCCACTGCCTCTCTTCCTACCTGCTGAAAAGATATACCTGCCTCTTCCAAGCAGCACGACCTTGAGCACTCACTGCACCTCTGTTGGCCTTGGTGTTCTCAGCTCTGAAGGATGTTATTACCTCTCCCACTTTCCAGAGCGCTTTCAGAGATGAAATGGTATGCACAAAAGCAACCTTGCAACTATACAAGACTTTGCAGTAAATGGTCTAATGATCCCCTGGCTCTAAATCTGTTTTGTGTAAATATCACAGCCAATGTCTAACCCTTTCTCAAGATAGTCTCCCAGTGTTTAAGATCCTACTTGGACCTTTCAGTTTTCCTCTCTATCCGCTCTTTCTCCTGAAGTTAAGCATCCCTATTCCATTTCCCTGCCCCCATTTGTGTGTTAGTTATTGATTCTATATTTGTTCCAGTTTATGCTTCTTGGGAACAGAAATGTTTTTGTGCTATTTTGTGATTGTTAAAAATGACTAATATGTACTAATTTTACATATTTTAGGGGTTCATTAATAAGGGCAACCTTGTGATATGGCTGTTCTCTCTTTTTTTCTCATTACCTTTCCTTTATGTTCGGTCTATTTTTTAAGGTTATTTTGGGTTCCCAGTTAGTGGCACCAAGTAACACCATTGATTCTAGTGGTTTATTTCATTCATTTAATTTAATTCTTGTGGTACTGAGGATTGACTCCAGGAACATTCTACCTCTGAGCTACACCTCAGGCCTATTTTATTTTTATTTTGAAACATGGACTCACTAAGTTGCTGAGGCTGACCTTGAACCTTCGATCTTCCAGTCTCAACTTCCCAAGTACTGGGATTCTAGGTGTGCTCTACCATACCCAGTGATTCCAGTGTTAAAGTGAATTTACTTCACTCAATTTCTGCCCTGAAGTAAAGTCTTTAGAACATATAAGATCAGCCACCTGGGTTGCAGCAGTAGAAGCCACTGTGTATTAGGTATGGTAGTAAAATGTTTAGAGGTGAGGTGTGATGGCCTTTCACACCATCTATTTTTGACATTATATTTTATAACTCTTATAAGGAAACAAATTTCCTGAGAAAGAAGGATTGGGACTTTTGGCAAGTATTCATTTTGTTATTTTTGTACTGTGTATGACATGGTGCCAGACTTGAGGAAATAGCAGTTTTTTTCTTTCACTTTTCTCACACTTAATTATGATTGTCTCTATGTGGTGTCTGAATTACAGACGCTATACAAAGAAAAGGATCTAAGTCATGCTGTCAATCTTTCCTATATGTTGTCCTGATAGATATGTTTTTTGGTCAGTGGAAAATAGGCCAGGATGTTGCCCTCTGATTTGGAGCCCCTGAGGAAGGGTTAAGACAGACATTCCTGCCTTGGCGTAGCACTGTCCTGGGTGCTGATATAAAGTCCAGTTTTGAGTGGTAGTTTATAATCACATAGAAATCCCCTTTTCTTTTTCAACCACAACCTGAGCCAAGTGCTGAAAGCTCACTTATGAATGTGAACATGTTTCTGACCATGTGTAATTGAATTTACTTAATCTTAAGTAGATCTCTGATATCCTCATTCCTTTTTTCTATATAATGAAGGAACATTCTCTACCATGATTATTCTTTATTTTTCTTGCTAAAAGAACTAGGAGAATACAGTTATTTCTATTTTTAGCATTTATTTCAAAATCATAGGAAGGCATAGGGAGACATATTTTTTTTTTTAATTCAGACTCTAGTTCCCTTACGTAATTGACCCCTGTAAAGCATGTAGGAATATTTCTCTCTCATGCTAAAGTCTTCTGTGACTTAATATTTTCCAGCTCTTTCTCTGTTTCCCATACATTATTTGTGGTGCATCCTCTAATTTCATTTAAAGTTGATACTCTGAAAAAAAATTTTTGTTGGGGCTGAGTAAGTAGTTCAGGTGGTAGAACATTTACTCAGCATGCCAAGGCCTGGGGCCCAATCCCCAGCACACACAACACACACACACACACACACACACACACACACACACACACAGAAAAAAAAAGAAAAGAAAAAAGAAAAAGGAATTTGAAAAGAGATACATGACAACATTATGTAGAATAAGAAAATAGATTCTGTTCTAATACATTAGACTTATTGAAGACTAAAGCCGTTTTCCTGTAGTGTATGTGAAAGTAAATTAATGTTCATATCTATGTAATATTATATGTTTTAGTGAACTCATTATATATATATATATATATGTACACGCCTGTGTGTGTGTGTATTAAAGTGACTATCTTGGATATATCTATGACACACATACTTGCACACACAGACAAATGCGTATGCTTATTTTTTATTGTTGTATAGGTTGAATATCTCTTATCTGAAATGCTTGGGACCAGAAACCAGAAATGATTCTGATTCTGGAGACTTTCTGTTCAAAATATTTGCATATATATAATGAGATACCTTAAGGATGGAACTCAAGTCTAAACAAAAAAAAATCCATTTATATTTCATATATACGTTATACACCTAGTTTAAAGGTAATTTTTAAAAATGGTTTCATAATTTTGTATGTGAAACAAAGTTTCATGGTTTGGTTGCATTTAAGGTTTTACATTTTAGGATCAAGGATGCTTATCCTGTATGAGATTTGTCCTAACTTCTTGCTACTATTTGCTAGGGCAGTTAGTGTGTGCTCAGCAAATACAAACTCCTGTAAATAATTATTAGGATGTAACACTGACTTCACAGGAAAAAAATCAGAATGTATTTTCAGCTCAGGTACAACCACACTTTGAGTTATCTAATTCTATTAAATGAGATTTTGCTTGTATTCATTAATGAGTACATACATATATTTCATGTAATGAAATACTTGTATGCTTGTTAAAAATAAGGAATGGTGGAATACAGAACATTTTTATGGCCATCTTTCCTACATTAAGCCTTTTCCCCTTTTCTTCCTCAAAAGTCCTCTGACTTTGGTGTCTGGCATAAGCCTCCTCACGCAGCACTGGCCATCTGTGGTCTCTCTGCAGGCCCTAATCCTAGCAGCCATTTAGCAGAGGAGTTTTGACTGGGATTGGGAAGCCCAAAGGTTGATGACCAGAGAATGTGGGAAGGAGCAGCCAGGATGGAGCAAGGGGAAAAAACAGGATCTAGAAGAGCCAGAAAGAAAAGATAGAGGTAAGAATCTGTTCTCCTTAATATTGCATAGTCTGTTTTATATATAATACTTTCCCCCAGAATATTGTATTGATTGTAGAAGCAATCCATGGACTCACAGTTAGTATTTAGCAAAAAATAAATAAATAAGGAAGGAAGGGACACAGAAAGGAAATGTGGAAGAGGAGAAGGGTAGATGGGTAGGCTATTTCTCTTTCAAGGGACAATCTCAGCCTTTTAAATATATTTTTAAAATTATATGAATATAAGAACAGTTTCCCATTTAAAAATGTAATAAAACCTTGGCTTGCATAATTGACACTTTTTTAAAAACAAAATTTATAGTTTGGCAGGAATATAGGGATATAGTCTTAATATGGGATAGAAACTTTATCATCAATTTTATATTGTAGTGCATATGTAGTGAAATATCGCATTGTTTCTTGCAACCTGTTTTATTAGTGAATTATACATTATAGTTAGTCTCAAAGTGATACACTCATATATGCACGGATTGCTTGGTGTATTTCCCTCCGCCTCCTGTCCTGTCCCTCATCCTTACTCCTGTACGTGTTAAGGAGACTGGTAGTAATTACTTAATGTAAGGAGATATATATCCTTATCATATATGTCAATGGTAAGGATATATATCAACGTATTTTTTTAAAAACATGTATAACTTCAAACATCATCATTTTAACAATGAGTTTGAAAGCTGAAAGGGTTAAATAATTAGATTGGCATTATCTTGGTCACTTGACATGATATTTTCTGGATGATAAAAGTTCATCCTATAGGTTCCAGGTAGGTTGCGGTTGGCTCCAGAGAAGTGGCCTTTTGGTGGAACTTCAGGACTTGGGTAATAAACCAAGTAAAGATTGCATGATATTAATCCACATTCATGAGCAACTACTCATCCTTTACTATGGACACATCGAAATACCAGTAGAATTTAGAATTTAAAAGCAAATTATAATATAGCGACTTTAGAATTTGCTGACATTTCCAAAGCAGGACTAATAACAGCACTAATAAGAGTTGGTTGACTTAGGAAATGAGCATTTAGTTTGTAGTATTATTGAGAAGAAAAAGACAAAGAAATATTAAGGATGCCTTTAAATCTGGTACTATCCACAGCCAGGAGAGCAATTATATTTCTTACAGCTGATATATTGAGCCATTACCTTTTGCAATATAATACCGAATGAAGATTTTAAAGTATGTGATATTGGTGATAAGAACATTGATAAATCTGTACAATCTCCATAAGGATGAGTCAATCTGTAAGTTTTCTAAATACTTTCTTTGGGAGATGGAGATTTTGATGATAATCATGGTGAAAAAAAAGCCAGTTCCCATTTGCTGATGGCTTCATGTTTCTCAGTATGAACTACATCAGTCTTTTGACTTTGTTCTTTTTACTTTCTATAATTTTTCATTTTGCAAAGCAACTTTTAACCAATCTAGTGTTTTTAATAATGATGATGATAATAATAATAATATAATAGTGGTAGAAATATTGTACATTGATAAAGTCATTAGAAATTTTATTCTGATGTTCATGGGCCATTTAACCTTGGAAATGTCACTTTAAACTTGTCTAAATCTTTCTCATCTGTACAACAGAATTAACTATGTCTATCTGACCAACTACCACAGTTTTCTTGAGGGGCAAATAAGGCAACAATTATTATTTATTTTGAAGTGACTTGTTAAATGAATGTATGGGATTATTATTTACTATTTTAGTGCCTAGCATAATACCATAAATAGAAGTTGAAACTTATGGAATAAACAATCTCTTCAAAGAAATAATAACAGAGAATTTTCCAAACATAGAAAGAGAAGTCAACACACAGGTTCAGGAAACATACAGAACTCCCTCAAGACAAGACCAGAGAAGAGGTTCTCCACGCCACATAGTAATCAAATTGACCAATGTAGAGGCAAAGGAGAGAATCTTAAAGGCAACGAAAGTAAAAGGCCAAGTGACATTTAGAGGCAAACCAATTAGAATTATGCCAGACCTCCCGAATCAAGTCATGAAAGCCAGGAGAGGATGGAGTAACATATTCCAAACTCTGAAAGAAAATAACT